>JAQGBS010000510.1:0-21039 GCA_034698545.1 Acrobeloides obliquus
GGTCGAATCATCATCAATCTATAAACAGTTGGTATAAGAAAAGTTGGCACACAAGTTTGAGCTAACAAGGAAACACTAATGTGTTACACAGGCTTTGCTCAAAAAGTAGTTGGAATCGGAAATTAACTTACTGTAATGACTTCATCCTTAGGCCGTTTCTGTCCCCTTGGAGATAAGCCATTCGAATTTGTAGTTGGTGTAGAATTTGCTGGATTAGCGACACTAGGTATTAAATTAATGAATGGAGGCAACGATAGATGATGTCTGAGGGCATCGACGCCTTGAATTTGTTGCTGGACGTCTTTGACGCGTTGTTTTTCAGCCATCGTTTTGGCCATCCACATTTCGTATGACATTGCCGCACTCATTGGCGAAGTTTTGAGTTCTGCCGATGCGGACTAAAAATGAAAAAAATAGAAATTTTAAAATGATCAAGAATGAATTTCCCGCGAATATTTCCGAAAATTCAGTTCCGATAGCGCAGGAGCAAGCAGATAAAAATTCACGTTGAGCGAAGAGGTTTCGATCCCGGAGATCAGTGCCCCAACACGGCGCGCAAAAAACAGAAAAGGGCATGGGTCAAAATTAAAAATAAAGATATACACACGGGACTCGAACCCTGTACCTTTAGAATAAAGAATAGATATCTATCCAATTGCGCTATGCGACCTTATTTTACATGTTCTCTCTTTTTTGTCAAAAAATAGATGCAAAAATTTTCATGAAATTTTGAGAACCTTAAATTCGGGCTGGGATTCAAACCCGTGTCCATGAATGAAGGCCAAGCACGTTAGCCACTCGGCCATGGAAACCCCCATGATATGGTACTCGTTTTGAAGCTTTTTTTTGGCTCACTCTGTAGGTCCACATAGAAATTTTTTAGAAAACTGGTTATCCTATTTTTAGGCCCCCTCACAAAACAAAAATTAGTGATGCCAAAGAAAGAAAGAGCATATATTGCTCACTTCACAGACAATATTTTAAGCCACTAAAAAGCAGAATATGACACAGCCCAACAAATGAATTCCAATGAAGCATACATCACAAACCAGCGAGAGAAGCAAATGACTCTGGGCTCAAAAATCAAATTTTCTAGCTCAAAACTGAAATATAAAGAGCATTAGAACACAAGCGCACTTTCAATCCAATACATGAGACCAACAAGCGCAAAAAACCTATAAATTATTTCTCAGAATGAGAAACGAGTAATTTTGAAAAAATAAAGATCTAGAACGAAAACTCTGTCGCAGCTCCCATTGTTTCAATGAAAGAAAATTCCATAAAAACGGAACGATTAGTCCTATTCATTAATTACTTTACACAACCCAACTATCAACATTTTTGTAACGAAAATGTTACAAAAAGGATTGGTTTCAACTCTTTACTTCTACTTCCTACGTAAGAAGTAAAAAATGTGTACAAAAGAATTTTTTGATAGATCACCCATGCTATTTTTTCTTAATCGGATGACTTTCCCTAGAGTTCAGAAGAGTGAATCGATAAGACAACAATCTTGAACACACAGAAAAATATATAGGTGCACCCAAATATCACACTGATAAACATCAAGTGTAATAAAAGAAGAATTCATGTTTGGTGCGAATATAATCTCATGAATAATTCGATATGGCCAAAATGAAAAACATCTAGATCACTACACAAAAAATTCCCTAGTGGGCAGAAAAAGGTAGCCGGGTGGAATAAACGACAAAACATCATTAGGTAGAAATAGAAGATCCCAATTCCCGATAATCCTATTGACCTTGAACCCACGAAAAATAAGACGACAATGAAGGGGGGGGGAAAGAGTATGTTTGGCAGAAAAAATGTAAAAAAGTTTCAACTCTGTTCCATGACGTAATTAACGAACAGTGGAACGCATGGCCTAATGGTTAAGATGCTGGCTATTCATGTTATTGGCGCGGGTTCGGAAATTTTATTTTAGCGATTCATAAAAATTTGTAAAAGCAAAAAGTAAGGGTCTACGCCAACTGTAAATTAATGTCATAAATTTACGACCAGAGGTCCAAAATGGAACACAGTTGTGTTACAAAACTTTGTGCTCGGAACACAAATTGTTCAGAAACATATTGTGTTTCCTAAACCTGTCAGAACAGTGACAAACTTGTCATTTTTTGTGACAAGGGGGTCTTTTCACTAAGTTTTTGCTCTTTGATAAGTTCGACAGAAAATCAGACAACGAAGAAATTTTTTTAAATGTGTTGTCTGACTTTCTGTCGAACTTATCAAAGAGTAAAACCTTAGTGAAAAGACCAAAAATACAGAGCTCAATGTGTTACGAATACATAATATAAATTGTGTTTCAACTGGGAACATGCAGTTTGAAATTCCATCGATTAGCGCAGTCACCAACTGCGTTTGCACATGACTGGTTCCGAACATTTGGAACACGAAATACAAAATGTTTCCGAGCCCAGTATACATTTTGTGTTATAGATTAGGAACACAGATGTTCCCCTTTCCTATAGCACATTATGTTTCAAGTTTTCTTTGTTCCACAGACCTTGTGTCCTTTTGACCCCTGTTTCGTAAAAATTTACGACGATTGCATTGGACATTCATTTAAATTTTCTAAAGGTCATTTCAAAAGTTTATCAAGATGATGATAGCAACTGCAATCCCTTTACAAATGACATGAGCATGATCGGTGAACTTGATGCTATCTTTATATGATCCGCGGAGATAAACTTTCAAAAAATTTACCGTTTCAGCGAAAAGTGCTCTCCCAAGAGTAGGTGCCGAGGACATGGAAATGTTTTCTTCAATTGTTCCACCGCTCGATGAGGCCGGTGAAGAGGACACTGTTGTACTTGTTAGGTCGGCCTTCAAGTTGTTGGCCTGTATACTGAGTACTTCAATTTCTAAAAATTTTTTGATTAGACTCTTGCAAATGTGGAATTTACGCAAATTTTGCAAAATGACTATTTAGCGGCACGAGAATTCTCGGAACGAAAAACAAGCTAGAAGTTCAATTATTTTTGGAAAACATATTTTCATAAATGAGATGTATTTACATGATTTTGTTAACGTAGAGGACTTTGTAGGTCTACATACTTTTTGATCCTAATAACAAATTTAAAAGTGCTCCCTACGAACTTTTTCACAAGCTACGCACTTATTACTCATACGCAAGTCTTAACCTGTTTGTAGTTTTATATGCCTTATGACGATATCTTAAAAGTGCATATAGAAGTGATCCCTACGTACGACTATACATCAGGTGCATAAAGAGCGCTCATGAGGAGGGAAAAAGTCTCATTGGTTGGAAATTAAGCTGGAAAATTGTTATTCATCGATGTTTTTTTGCGTGCCTACACTTCCTCATTCTAGACAAGAAAAAAAGACCAGACTAATAGAAAATATTAAAAAATAATGGTTCGTAACGACTCAATCCACAAAATTTGCGGCACCATCTTTTTAGATCCCTAGAAATTGCTGCCCCAACAACATGGGCCAGGCTTGATCCGGAACTCGGTCCATGTGCACTCATGGCTACCCATCATTGTATTTGTCTCATGTGACATGATATTAAATTGCATCACAAGTTCCGTCTTGTTTTAATCCTTGTTTTGAATAATTTTGAGAGATTTTCGTGTCAGGCGACTTAATTCACACAACTACAATGTGTAAAAATGGGTTTGGGAAACAATTCAGAAGGCTAGCTCATAAAATTTTTTTCAATTTCCAAAAACGTAGCGCAGTGGATAAAGTAGGAGACCGTCCGATCTGGCAAGCTAAGCAACGTTGAGACAGCCAGGTTCGATCCCGGGGTCAAACTTTTGATTTTCATGAAAATATTGATAGGCAAAAATTCTATGAGTAGAATTTATCATCATTTTTTTGAAAATCAAAAATTTGACCCTAGCGGTACAGAACCTTACTGACTCAACGTTGCTTAACCTGCCAGATCGGACGGTCGTCTTCTTTATCCACTGCGCTATGTTACCGACACTTTTTTAATATTTCGCCATGAAAAAAGTTGTAGCTTAATTTATTTCTGAAATAAAGTTTACTACAGTCGACTTTTAATAAGACACCCCCTTCCGATGAGACGCTTAATTCCTATTAACGCTACGATTAACTCCAGTCTGATTTTTTTTGGTTGGTCTTTTGACTGGAACTAATCTGCTATGCAACAAATCTATAAAAAAGCTAGATTGTTGTCGCTTAGGGATGGTCCAGATATTATGTTATCACTTTTTTGGAGATTTTAGACACCCCACGTTATCAAGCGTTATCATTTGTCTACACACGTGTACAAACCTTCCCCAAACCCCACCCAAATTGGGTGGGGTCGCGCGCCGCGCGCAAGCAAAACATGGGCCCGCACGCAGCGCGAGCGAAAAAATACACAATGGTCCCCCCTTATGATTTTGTCAAAAATTTTGAAAATTTTGCTCACGCGTGACCTAAAAATGACCTCGCGCGCGAAAAAATCATAAGGGGGACCCTTATGATTTTTTCTCGCGCGGTTCGATCCGAAATTTTGGAGGAGTGTTTGTACACGTGTTTTTGTCTACCCCTATATGATAACATAAAATTTGGACGTCTCCTTACAGATTCACCCATCTAGCTTATCTATCATAAATTAGAAAGGACTACAAAAAGAGAAATAAACACATTCATTCCATCATTTTTTGAAGAATCAAAATGAAATCAATACAAATAGTGATCATAAATGGGATATGAAAAATAGGGGCAAATAATAATCCCTCAAGTTGTGAGACAACACCAAAATCAATGTGAATCAATAGTACAGCCAATCAAGGTCGAGAAAATAAATAGATTGAGATCAACAGAAGAATTAAATAATGAACTTTGAACATAAATTTGAGACACATCACATGCCGTTGATTTAATTGAATAGAACAGGCCCAACTATTTTTGGGCAAGCAGGAAGTTGATTAGAAATTTGAAAAGATAAACATGGATGAAAGGTGTTGATGAAAAATATGTTTATGAAAAAGAGAAATTTGCATAAGAAGGTTAGTAACAGGAGTCAAGAAAAATATTCACAACTTCCTAAATTAAGGGAATAACAAAAACATGGATGCACTGGACTATTTGGACAAGCAGGAAGTTGTTTGAAACTTCGAAAGGATGAACAAGGATGAACATGGATGAAAGGTGTTGATGAAAAACATGTTTGTGGAAAAGAGAAATTTGCATAAGAAGGTTAGTAACAGGAGTCAAGAAAAATATTCACAACTTCCAGGGATAACAAGAACATGGATGAACTGGATGACACACACACGTTAACAAATACTCGTCGACTATGACAAAAACGATGCTCGGTGATCCTTAGAACTTGAGTTTATTTTTTATGCGCTTATTTTACTAGCATTTTGGTTTCCTGATCCTAAAGTTCACGTAAGCTACTTAGTCTTTTCTTAAAGCATCAAACCCCAAGTAACTATAAGCTTACGAAAATAAATATTTGCTCATAAAATGGGGTGCTTTTATGTCAACACTACAGGGTGGTGCAAAAAAGTAGCTTTTTTGACATTTTGGGACCAGAAAATTTACTTTTCTAAACATACATATCCAGTAGAGGGGACGATCCCCTTCTCCCATCCACGGAAAATTTTTAAAATTTTGAGAAAAAATTATAAGGGGAACCAAGGTAATTTTGATAAAATCTTGAAAAAATTTTACCCACTCAAGTAGAAGAAAAATATCACAAAAATCATCCACCCACCTACCCTCTCGGGCCAGTGTCTTCCCCCTACTGGATATGTATGTTTCTAAAAATGATCCCCCTGGAGGGAATCATTTTTAGAAAATTCATTGCTTCAAAAATCCAATTTTTTTCCTGAATCAGGATCAGGAAAGCATTTTCCGGGTTCGGGAATGCAACCAATCGATTCCTCGCATAAAATTATCCTAGGGGATCATTTCTAAAAAAATAAATTTTCATGTCCCAAAATGTGAAACAAGCCACTTTTTTGCGCCACCCTGTATAATTTATCTTTCGAACCTTGCATATGTTTAACTAATTACCTATGTATATTTTTATCGAGCTCTCAAAGTACAACTGCTATAGCAACATAGGAAAAAATGAGCAATTACATCAACGGCATAGAAAGACCTTTTACTGCCATAACTTTACTAAAGCTCTTTTCACATATGATGTTTTTTTCTATTGAAGTTTAAACCATAAAAAAATTTTTTTCATAAAAAGTGATGTTCTACAAAGTTATTCCTCATATCAAGACAAACAACTTTGTAGAACGTGATATTTTATGAAAAAAATTTTTTATGGTTTAAAATTCAATAGAAGAAAAAACATCATGTAAAAACGTTGAATTGTGAAAAGAGCCTAGCAGCAATGATCACCCTTTTCTCTCGCGACAAAATAACGTTGATCTATCACGTAAGCAATCAAAAATTTTTTTGTTATTAATAGATAAAAGAATGTATACACAGTGTATTTTTGTTATTGGTTCAACAAATGTTTTCGGAAATTTACGGAAAAATTGATATGGATAATTGTGTCCAGAAGTATTACGACTATTTTTTATCAACTAAAAAGAAAGGGATGTTTGGTTTGGTTTCGAAAAATCGTCTTACGGTTCACTGTCTTTGGAGTTTGCTCACAGTTCGCTTTTTTTAATGCTCTCTTGGTCTCGGTTTTAGGTAAAAGTTGAATGTAGTCTAATGTCTACATGAGAATCTGTATTGTTTCTGTGCATTAGCAAAAATAATTTCTAATTCGCTCGCGAGAGAGAAGTTCTCAAAAACTGTTTGTGTAATTTTTTGACTAGAAACATAACTTTAAAGAAGAATGTTAGTGGGGGCTGTATCAAGTTGACTTAAAGGACTAGTCGACTCGGAAAAACGCCTATATAAAAAGAAAATATTCAGAAAGATCATGAAAAATGGAGAACTTTTCATTTTTACGACAATCTCTGAATCGTTGTAGTTTTCGAGATAATTGCGTTTGAAATTTGAATTTGGGTTCATGTTTTCGTTGTAATACACAAACTTTTTGGAATTTTTCGCACTGAAATCGGGGTATCAAGGGGTAAAAAAGGAGTAGAAAAATATTCGAATATGAAGGAATTTTTTAATTTTGACCATTGGAAGTTACTCCTACGAGCGATATATTTTCTAAAAAGGTTTCATAATGAAAATCGATTAAAACAGTGTCCGAGTAATTCTTTCATGCCTCGAAAATGCATGCAATCGATTCCCCGCCTAGAAAAACACCTATACAGCAGGTTTTTCGACTAAAATCCGAACTTTAGTTCATATTCGCTTCAATACACTCACCCTTTCCCTGAATCAGGGAATCATTTCATGGTTCCGCAATGCTCGCAATCGATTTCCCGTCTAGAAAAACCCAATTTTTCACCCCCCCCCCTCCACGGACGCAATATTTTTAGCATCATGAGATCAGCTTCGTTCACTATTTTTCTCGATAAAAAATTACAACAGCACTTAACAAGAAGGAAAATTTTCACTCAAAGGACACAAAAATTTTAGAGTCATGGTAAACAGTGTCATTCATAACACTATTTTTCTAAGTAAAAATTTAAACAGTGCTTACAAGAAGGGAAATTTCAATCCCCATATTTATGTACTTTTTTTAGCTTATAGTACAGGGTACACACAATGCAGAGTGTAGCGAAAAAAAAAGATTTTTTTGGCGATTTTTTCATGTTCTTTTCAATCCGAAATTTTTTTTCAAAAATCCTAAAAATGACCCATACAGGGGTAATTTTATGCGGAAAATCGATTGCGCGCATTCCCGAAGCTTGAAAATGCTTCCTTGACCCTAATTCAGGGAATGGAGTTGGTGTATTGACGCGAAAATCGAAAAAATTTCTATTTTCGCCAGGAAAGCATCCACCTGGGGATAATTTTATGCAGGAAATCAATTGCGCGCTTCCTGAAACTTGAAAATGCTTCCAGGGTCATTTTTGGATGTTTGAAAAAAATTTCGGGTCAAAAAAACATGAAAAAATCGCCCAAATTCCAATTTTTTTATACACCCTGTATATGCGCTTTTAACTTAGTGTACATACATGAAAGAGGTTGACGAAAGCACACAAATAAATATAGCTAGCCTACGCTCTCTAAAACATAGCTATTTGCACAACCTTTTAATAGTACAAACTTATTAAATGCTTCAAAAATATCCCATTTCTTTCGTAGTTATGGCACTTTAATCCCTACAGGAAGAAAAAAATTTAAAACTATGTAGTCCTGGTGAAAATGAAAAAAGTCTGTAGTCTAGGTGAACCTGAAAAACTCCATCTTATTTATTCTTTTATTCACACAAACACCCTATCTGAAACATATGGGTGGATTCTAAGAAACGTGCCATTGTACACATATGAAATCGATTCTCACGAAACGTATACATGCACTTTTGGAAAAGTGTAGGGTCCAAAACTCAAATATCAGAATGAAAAATTAGATTTAATTTGCGGTATGATCAGTATCATTAAAATTGAGTTATGAAAAATTTTCCGAGAAAAATTATGGTTCAACTAGAATGGAAAGACTAAAACATATTTTCTATACTCATAACTTTTACAGGGAGATTAAACAAATGAAAATTGTGCGATTTTTTCAAAAAATTTTTAAACTTTAAGGGGGCCACCCACGTGAAAAAGTCGAACCTGAGCCTTGTGCACAAGAAGTGAGAGCAAAACCACTTAGCTAAGTAGCCGACTTGTTATGAGTTTTTTTAAATTGACTAAGAACTATCAATTTTTGTATTAGTTACTAATGATAACCTGTGAATGGTCTGAAAATTTAGTACACGATGACATATAAAAATAACAAAAATGTTTCTCGAGATAACTACCCTATTTCCAAGATCTCGGGATGAGATTTTCCGCAACGAACGCTTCTTTATATGACCTCAATAAAAAAGCTATAAAATTTTTTTTTGACAGTTTGATAATAAACATGATGTAAAAATGTATAGAAAAAACTTTAATTAAAGCAGTTTTAATAAAGCACAAAAAATTGTTGAAAAAAAATCTATTTTTAGCAACCACAAAATAATTACGCAAAATCGCTCCAGGTGAGAATCGAATCTGAGCCTTGTGCACGAGAAGCGAGAGCAAAACCACTTAGCTAAGTAGCTGACTGGTTATAAGATTTTTAAAATTAATTAAGAACTATCAATTTTTGTATTTCAAGAAAAAATGAGTGTGCGAAGTAAGTTCCTCTGGTTCCCGTCACTTAACGCTGACTAAACTTAGCAAAAATTTTTTTATTTTCTTCCGGAATTTACCCATTTCGGGGTAATTTTATGCGAAAAATTCATTGTGCGCACTCACGCAATCTGAAAATCGCAGAAAAATGGTGAAAATTCGCCAAAAATGACCACACAGGAATGCATGAGGGGGATATTTGTTCATTTCTCGAGAAAATTGAATTGCATCCCTGCGTGGTCGTTTTTGGTGAATTTTCACTATTTCCTGCGGTTTTCAGGTTGCGTAAGTGTGCGCAATTGATTTTTCGCATAAAATTATTCCTAAATGAGTAATCTCCGGAAGAAAATAAAAGATTTTTTTACCGAGTTTAGTCAACGTTAAATGGCGTCAACCAGGGGAATTTGCTCCGAGTATGATTTTGAAGTTGATGTAAAAAGTTTAAAATTAAAAATAGTGACTATGAATTACGTTTTCTGAGTCTGAAAGAGTTTAAAATAAAAAAACGTCGGGTCCAAGAATTCACTATTGAAATAAATCTTTTCATCTTTGATGATTTGTCAAGACCAGCGCAAAAAAAAGAACATTGATTCAAAAATTTTCTAGTACACGTCCGCATACACACATAGCATATAAATTAGTCGGCTACACGTGTCTCTCGTTATTAAAGGACAAAGTCTAATCTCTTGAAGAGAGAAGTCTTTTCCTTCACAATGTTTCATTCTCCTCTCTTTCACAAATAGCAGCAAACATCGGTCTCAGCTCATACTAGACTATAGGGCAGTCAATTGAAGGAGAGCCACCAAAAAATTGAGTATTTAAAAATACAGAGTGAGCCAAAAAAACCGTGCTCTTGCATTTTTGGCGAAAAAATTAAAAAATTTTTTTTCAAAAATCATCTATAAGGGGTACAGTCAACTCTCCATATAGTGACACCCCCAGAGGGGGATCGTTAAATCGAATTGAAGGAGATATTGTTAAATCGAGTTTTTTGAAAAACTCAATATCCCTGTTTTTTCGGGGGTTAACCCCCGAAATTACGGGGGGTTAACCCACAAAATTTTTTCGGAGGTTAACTCCTGAAAATACATAGGTTAGCTTAGAGAGATTTTGAGTGTAGACCTCGAGAGGGGTCGTTAAATCGAATTGGACGGAGGGTGTCGTTAAATCGAGATGTCACTATATGGAGAGTTGACTGTATTTTCATGCGAGAAATCGATAGCGCACATGAAAATACCTCTTATAGATAATTTTTGAAAAAAATTTTGAAATTTTTTCACCAAAAAACGCGGTACGATTTTTTTAAAGTACGATTTTTTCGCTCACCCTGTAATAATAATATTTTGAGAACGAAACGAATGAGAGCAGAAAAAATGTATGCTAGCATACGAATCAATCTATTCATTCAACAATCCTTATTCCTTTTCGGGAATGGGCGGATGCAGTGGAGTTTTGTTCTCTTGAGCTCTGTTCTGATAACAATTATCTACATAACTAGGACGTTCGAAGGATAGGGAAGCGGTTTACGATTCAATGTGATACGGATGAAATTTATACGTAACGATTGGAAAAAATTTGAAATGAGCCTTATCAAAAAATAAGAAAAAAGATGCTGCAGCAAAGATCGGCCCCAAAAGGGCAGGCTAAACAAGTACAGACATTAAAAGATTGGTGTCAAAACGAAGTGCATGCAAACAGAAATTTTATAGTGATTGTGGTTTCAGGTTATCATCAAAATAAACAAAGACACACCTTCTTGTACCCAAAAAAGGAATAAAAAAGATATTCACGACAAAAATCCTTATATAGTACAGTCAAACCTTCATTTTTTGACATCCGGTGGGGAATATAACGACCACGCAGGGATGCCAATGGGGGGACATAAATATCACGTAGGGATGCCGGTGGGAAAATTGGCATATAAAGGAATCGATTTGCTATATATACCAAATTTTCCTGCCGGCATCCCTGCGTGGTCGTTGTGATTACAGTCAAACCTCTATTTTATGATATCTGGCGGGGGACATAACGCCCACGCAGGGATGCTAGTGAGAAAATTGGTATATAAAGAAATCGACTTGCTATATATACCAAATTTTTCCGCCGGCATCCCTGCGTGGTCGTTGTCATTACAAAAATCCGTTTTCGACAAAAAATTGTTTTTCAGTATTAAGAGGTAAGAGTGTATGCTGAACACGATCCAATCAGTCTTTTTCAATTTAAGTCACGTTTTCGTGTCAATATCCAAACTTTTTCAAAAAATTGGGCTTTCAAAAATGTATCCCTTATTTTAAACTGTTGATATTTGGCTATAGAAATCGAATTTTGTTCAAATTTTCGACACTTCTAGAGTTTTTCCAGGCGCTGAACATGAATCCGCTGTTATTTTTTGTCCTAGACCTCGGGAACATGGTCAAAAATGCCCTACAAAGAAAAGACCGTTTTTGGGAGTTTTCTACTAGTAGGGGTGCTTTCCAGTAGTCAAATTCAAAAAAAAACTTAGAGAACAAGCTCCTCATCCCCCTCATTTGCTTCAATGTCTTCATCTATGTTTTGTGAAGCTTTTTTCCTACTGCTATTTCTCACCAATCCTGATCTATAATCACCCCATTTGTGGAAGTCTCACACGATAAGAAATTTCACGTTTTAGATTTGTTGATCTAGCGACCCCAATCTTGTCTCTCCATTCCACATCTAATATCACATCTAATGACACCGACTTATTGTCTCGTAAAAGAAGTTTTTTACCCAACGGCATTTGCGGATAATTTGCAAAATGTGTGACAGAAATCGGTCAATGGAACACTTTTGTTTAAAACGGGAATGAATAGAATGACGATGGGTTCTCCTATATCGGGCAGATCCAAGATGCACTTTTCAATTTAAACATAAATAATAGGTTAATTACGATTTATCGCAAAAATGCAAATTTTCAAAACACAATGTTCACGTAGCAGATTTTTAATGGCATGATTTATAATAGAAGACTTTTTATTACGTAGTTTCACCTAGATATAAATGGAGAAGAGCGGGTCTAAAGTTCTAGAAATTATTCCCCATTCAATTTGTTAGCTTCTGCTCACAAAAATAGCAATTATTTTAAATAAACTTTTAATAAAAAAATCTCTTTTTCACGACTCCCAAAAATGCGAAAAATTTTTTGGCAAAGCATCCATTTCTGCTCATAAAAGAAAAAAGTCCGGATACGATGGCCAAGTGGTCCAAGTAGATGGGTGGGGGACTTTTTTGCCCTCACATATGCGCACCTGACATTTGCACTTTCACATTTGCGCCCCGACATTTGCGCTCTATAATTGCGCAGCAACATTTGCGCCTCTACATATGCGCGCTAATAATTGCGGTGTGCAAATGTGTATGTCGGATGCGCAATTATTAGTGCTCATATGTAAGGGCGCAAATGTCGGGGCGCAATTATAGAACGCAAATGTTGGGGCGCATATGTCAGGGCGTAAATATCGGGGCGCAATTATTAGCGCGCATATTTAAGGGCGCAAATGTCGGGGCACAAATGTCAGGGTACAAATGTCGGGGCTAGACTAACGAGATGTTATAACGCCCCCTAAAAGAGAGACCCTTTTTGACACCCCTTTCCCCTTTTTAAAGTGAACCCCCTTTTTATATTATAATCCCTTGTTTGATCATTTTCACTAAAAACTATAAAAAATGTCTATTTTTGACAACAACAAAAATACGATTTTTGACCAAAATTGCTATTTTTTGCCCGAAATCGATTTTTTCGGCAACAAATATCATTTTTTAAATTACTTTCCCCTGCGGAACCAAAATTTTTCTCTCCGCTGTACAAGTTTGTACCGACCAAAACTTTTTGCAAAACATTTTAGGGACAAATATAGGCTGATGATCATTTGAAATGATCATTAGAAATGACCTTTTCTCGTATGTTTGAAATGACCTTTTCTCATAATTTTCCTAGCATAAAACCATAAATCCCTGAATAAAACGAACGAAAATAACTTTTAATAATTTCAAGCTATAGGTTCGCGAAAAAATTGTAGTCTAACACACTACCAAAATACAAACTCAGCTAAGAGAATAGAAGAACAGAACACAAATGAAAAAAAGGGTGCATTAGTTCGGCTCGTATGTTATGCCTTTTCGTTGAATCAACACACTCGGCTCACAAGCCAAGCATTTTGCCTACTTACTGGACTCGGGGAATGAAAAAAAGACTCGCTCATTCGAACCAAAATAGAGGAGAGGCAAAGCACGAAATGTTAGATGTAAAAAATTTATAGAATACAAGAGTTCATGAGGTTAATTGTGCAATGTAGAGGGTGTTTTAGCGGATTAGCGAGATTTAAAAATTCAATATCTTTTGATAAAGAAGAGATTTTTTTAATGATGATTTTTGCAAAATGCTTAAAAACCGTGGGGTTTTCATTCTTATTCAAAAAATTAAAAAATTAGATTTTACGCAAAAACATTTAGTCGCTGGTGGGATTCGAACTTGCATGTTCATAGTCAAAAACTGGAAACACTACCACTCAGTCATGATGGCAAGCTGTTAGGAACACAAAAAGTTTATCATCATAGCTGAGTGGTAGTGTTCACGGCTTTTGACTATGAACGTGCAAGTTCGAGTCCCATCGTCGACCAAATGTTTTTGCCGTAAAATAAATTTTTTTATTTTTATTTTTTTGAATGGACATGAAAACTCCACGGTTTCTAAGCATTTTGCAAAATTTAAAAATTTCTTTTTTATCAAAAGATATTGAATTTTTAAATCTCGCTAATTCGCTGAAACACCCTGTAGATTCGAATTAATTGGATTAAATTTGTCAAGAGTTCTTTTGCAAGTAAAACGGGTTAATCTCGACTATGATTTGTGAAAAACAAGATTTGTAACAAAAAAACACTACACAACGCACTAGAAGGATGTAAATTTTTCTGTGACCCGGAAGAAAAGAATTTGGAGCTACTTCGGCTCTTATGTTGAAAGTGCAACTTTCAAACGCCAGCTTTCAAACACCATTCAAACGCCTTGCAGTTTTTTTTAATGTCACTTTGAGGTTGCGGATGATACGTTTGAGGTTGCCGTATGTGACTTCCAATGTGCTCCAGGCCAGAAGCAAGTTAGCTTCAGTTATCTCAATGGCAGGAATGGCATTAGACGCGAGTAAACCGGGCTCTAGGTAGGCATGCAGATAGATAAACTGCTGCAGCGGCACAATGCTGGTTCTTGATCGTGACAACGAACCAATCATAGGTTACCAAGGGGGGAGAGGGGTACAGTACCCCCGTCACCACTCATCCTCGGACCTTCCGCCTTTATAATCATTCATCCATCCATCATGAGGGTTGATGTACCCTCCCCCCTTCCAATTCATTCATCATATAAATTTTTGAAAATTTCATCATGTACCCCCCCCCCCTTGTACCCCCTGAAAGGTCATTCATCTATCCATTCTGATGGTCCGGTGTATCCCCCCTACTGGTAAACTATGAAACCAGTTCTTCCAAGAGAGCCCCTCGCGGTGATCGCCGTTGTAAATACGTAGTCCAAGCTTTGGCAATTGGGTTGAGGCGTTCGCTGTGTTGTTGTTGCTGGCGCATGCATATTTTCTAGAACCGAAGTAGCTCCGACATTTTATACTACCCCTCAATTTTTACCTCAAAATTTGTCGTAAAATATTTTTAAGAAGGAAATTTTTTACAGCTTATAGTCTAAGTGCAATAGTGCAATAGTACGAAAGTCTCCTGCTGGTTTTAGCTGAATGAAAATTATTTCCGTCTAAATATAGCTCAAAATAGAAGAAAGATTATAAAAGACGATTAGACCAAGAGTACACCAATACTAGAAAAATGTGCGCGAGAAAGTATGCATACGAAGATAAAGTAAGAGACGAGTTAAAAATTACTACATTCATCAAGCGGCACCAAGGTCGATTGAGGTTCAAGAGTTTGTAATGCAATTAGAGATGGACGAATAAAGGGCGGAAATAAATTCAAAGAAAATTAGATAAGAATAGAAATATAAAAACTTGTTTGGAGATAATTGTATAAAATGAATTTTTGCATTAAAAGTCCAAGAGTGTAGATTGTAAAGTTGTAGAAAATAGGTAATTTTACTTTTATCACTTCAGTCACACATATTAACAATGGGAGGATGGCCCCCGTGTCGGAACCTGGGTTCCCAAGTTCCCAAATCCGGACAGAAAGTGGGCAAATAGGTCGAATAGGGACGAGGAAATGGGAAAAAGAAGCTGACAAAAAGGGGTTGTCAACAGAGTAGGACCCTAGATTGGGGTCCTGGCAAAAAAGTCCGGCAATGAGGTTGTACCCAAGAGTGGGGTTCTGGCAACTGTGCGTGGAAAGGGATGAAAAATTCTTTTTTTAAACAAACAAAAAATTGGATAGAAATTGAAAAGAATTCGAAAAAAATTGAAAAGAATTCGAAAAAATGAAAAAATTGAAAAATCAAAAAACTTGAAAAAAAATCGAAAAACTTGAAAAAATTCGAAAAATTCAAAAAATTTAAAAATTTAAAAAAATTTAAAAAATTTAAAAATTTCGAAAAAATGAAAAAAAACCGAAAAAAATTAAAAAATTCGAAAAAATGAAAAAAAATCGAAAAAAATTAAAAAGTTTGAAAAAATTGAAGAAAATATAAAAAATTGGAAAAAATCCGAAAACATTCAAAAAAAAATGTGGGCCGATCCTTTGAGCGCCGAAGGCGCTCGGTCTCCCGGTTCTAACGAATGTATTGTATTTGTTTAGAAAAAATCGATATAATCATACTCCTATTCGAATCGATATAACGACTCCTCCCTAGAGTATTGTTTATATGGATGTTAGACTGTACAACCATGCACGTGTTTTACGGATGATCAAGCTCTATAGACGCCTCTGTATTCACAATAAAAAATAACGCTCTACAAGACGAGATGCGATTTTGTAGAATTTGTATTGATTCGTTGTCCTATCAAAGGGCAATGATACAGATCTTCTATCGATGTTAAAGGGCATGTTATTGATGTTAAATGAAACGTTGACGTATCACCTTTCGCGTCGCACTTGAAACAACGACTGTTCAACATTTAAACACATTACAGCGTACTCGCCGAGTTTTCCTCCTAATCTTTTCTTTCGATCATCATACAATAAATTCTAATAGCTCGTGACAGTTAGTGTAAAAATTAAATAATTGATCTACAGATAACCTCTCCCTAAATTACAAATAAACAAAATAGGTGGGGACTTCAAAATAGATCTCCGACCTAAAGTCTTCGGTTTTGTGAGTGTTACACGTCACATTTTTCGAAGGGAAAAGATAAATAATATTCAGTGTCAAATGATCTACATAAATCAGAGACAATCGGATCATGGGGTAAATACCCGAATAAAAATTTGATCGACTGAATACATGTTCATCAAATTCTGCCACACCAATGGAATGTGATCTGGGTATGTGGTTAAACATAGACCCAAAACATATCATGATTTGAATAATATATACAGTCAACTCTTCATATAATGACATTTTGATCTAACGTCACTCTGGGGTCTACACTCACAAAATCTCTCTAAACTAACATTTGTATTTTTGGGGGTTAACCCCCGAAAAAAAGGAATGTTGAGTTCTTTAAAAAACTCGAGTTAACGACACCCCCCCCCCCCTTCAATTCGATTTAACGACCCCCTCCCCTGGGGATGTCACTATATGAAAAGTTGAGTGTATGAAAAGTGAGGTATGTATAGGGGTGTTACATTGCCACGAAAACGTGGCATTTACTACGTTTTTGGACTTTTTGCCATGCTGCCACGTTTTTGGATTTTTTGCACCGTTGTTGGGTGTTTTTTAAAGAAAAGATCAAATTCATTAGGACGGATAATTTTAATAAATTTTGAGCAAAAAATTTGATTTTGGAGAAAATTCAATATTCGATTTTTCACAAAAAATTCAATTTTTCAACTAAATTCGATTTTTTAGCGAAAATTTCGATTTTTTAGCAAAATTCGATTGGAAAGGGACTAAACAGAACCGATCGGTTCTTTTTTGCCCCCCCCCCAAGTCGGTTCCGTTTCCGTTTTTTGTTGGTAGTTATAAAGTATAAAAGTGTCCACGAACTTTTGAATCACCTTGTAAAGTAGCCTATCTTGTAGAGCACAAAATTCTGGGCAACTTTGGTCAATAAAGTGATGTGTGTTTGAGCTAAACTGAAGGATTTTTTATGTTGTTCAACTTTTCCCAAGTATTCGTGTTAACTTGAATTTTGTTGTGTATTAACACGAATACTTGGGAAAAGTTTAACAACATAAAAATCTTTCAGTTTAGTTCAAAACACACATAACTTTATTGACCAAAGTTGCCTAGAATTTTGTGCTCTACAAGAGAGGCTATTTTAAAATAAAAAAATCTATTTTCGTGGAACTGGTTCTTTAAGGTTCAAAAATTAATTAAAGCCATTTTTAGGCTAAAATAAGAAAAATGTGCAAGGAAGAATGAACGAATATTTGTTGAGTGGTGAGTGCAAAAAATGTTTTTCTTCCTTAATCAAAGTTGACGACCTTCAAACTTTTTTACACTTGAAATACACGTGGGGGATCAAGGAAAAATATACAGAGTGAGCCAAAAAAACCGGATTTTTGCGATTTTATAAACAAATTTTTGCAGAAAACTTTTAAAATTTTTTTCCAAAACAATGCGAAGTTTAGTCGCTTTAGAAGAAGCATAGTTCTCTCGGTACACCACAGGGCTGTCCGATCTTGCAAGTTAAGCAACGTTGGACCCCGAGCGTCTAAGTTCGGTTTTCGAAGCCTTGAGCATGTGGAATCCCCTGGCTCCGGAGCGTTGGGCATACGCAAAAGCCTCAATAATTTGGGAGTAACTCTTGTTTGGGTTACTCGTGGGCTGCGCACCCCTCATCCCACCTGAAAATGAATAGGAAGAGAGAGAGCCAGAAAAAGAGAGAGAGTGAGGCAGAAAAAAATTTTGAATTTTGGACCATGATAAATGCCATACAAATAGCGAACTAGCTCCTTATTTTCCCTTGAGGAGTGCCGCTCGAAGTTACTCTTGAAAAAATCGCGAGCGCTCGATTCTCGGTATTTTGAATGAAATTTTTATAAATTAAGAAAAGTTGATTCACCTACCCGGATCAGATTCTCGATCATGCTCTTTACGTTGAGACAATTCTCGAGCCATTTCCAAGCGCTCTTTGTTTCTTTTATTGAAAGAATTCAATCTTTTTTGGTCCAAACGTTGACACTAAAACGACTTTTTTTAAATTTTATTTTAAAGGGGGTGTGAATCCTGTCCGTTCAAAAAATTTTTTGCTTTTTTCGAACGAAACTCATCCCTTTAGAGGTTTTTTCATGCGAGAAAGACGATTTGGATGTTATTTGCGCATTTTTACGGCTCCTTTATGCTGAAATTGTCTTGGTGCGCCTGTTCTCGGACCTTCTGGAAGTCTGCCACAATCAGGGCAACGCTGCAATAGCTTTTCTAACTGTGAAAGTTCAACTAAAAAAAGCACGGCTTTTCGCTTTCTTGAATTTCAAAAACATGTTATTCATATGAAAATCGCTTTCTACATAGTACAATTTTTTTCTACAGAGTACATACTAGGCTAAAGAAGAATCTTTTTTATCTAGCATACACCTTATAGTAGTATCCTACTATAGGATGTATCGATAAAAACCGAAATTTTGGCGATTTTTCATGTTTTTTCCATCCGAAATTTTTTCAAACATCCTAAAAATAAACCATATAGGGGTAATTTTATGCGGGAAATCGATTGCACACATTCTCGAAGCGTAAAAACGCTTCTTTGATCCTGATTCAGGGAATGGAGTTGGTGTAAACCGACCCGATTTTTTTCAAAAATCCTAAAAATGACCCATATAGGGGTAATTTTATGCGGGAAATCGATTACGCGTCAAGTTGTAATTTTCATTGTAATGAGGTTTTTCTAGGCGAAAAATCGATTCACGTATTTTCGAAGATTGAAAACAGTTTAGCTAATCTGGAATTAGCCTATTTTCGCTTCAATACACACACCCAACGTCATAATTATGGGAACCTGTGGAACCTTCCACCTAATCTGAACCAAAGTTACATCACTGCACACACCTCTTCCTTGAATCAAGGAGATGGAAAGTTTTTCATCTCCCTGATTCAAGGAAGAGGTGTGTGCAGGAAAATCTTATTTTTTCACTGTTTTTTAAACGAAATTCTTCTTATTTTTGCTTATTTTTCAAAGAAAATGTACTTGTTTTCATTTTTCGAATTTGGTTACCCTGTCAATAACCCTTTTTGAGTTTTTGATCTTTTGATTTTGTCATTTTTTTGTCTATTCTTATAAAGCTCTACTAATAAAAACAATCCAGCCACGCAGACTTGTGAACATTTTATCCTTTAATTTAGAGGCATTTACGTAGAAAAAAAGATTAATGGATTAATTTTCACTCTACAGATTTATCTCCCCCTCAAAATCTAGAAATTTGAAGAACTATTGAACATTTGAAAGGACATCGAAATTTTTGAGAAAAAGTTGTATGACCATGAAATATACCAGGTTTATTTTTGAGGCAAAATCAAATCCACTCGGGTGGGATTCGAACTCGAGACCATTAGACTCAAATCCGGGAGCACTACCACTGAGTCAAGAAATTTTTTGCAGTTTTATCTCCCCCTCAAAATCTAATGTTAAAAGTCGGATGTTTAATTTTGCCTATAATTTATCACAACTTTTTTTCTTTTTATAAATAACAAATTTTCAACAAAATTTTTTTGAAAGTTCTTCAGCATAACTCAAAATAATAGAATATCTCAGAATTTTGAAGAAATATTCCCGTGTTAAAGAACTACTGAACTTTTGAACGGACCTCAAGAAGTTATTTTTAAAATAAAGAGGAATTTGTACTGCTCATTTTTTGTTTTTACGGCACCCCTTGAAAGTTTAATCCTTTCAAGATAATTGCGTTTGAAAGTTTGCTCAAAACTTTTAAACGTGATTGTGTATTAAAGCGAAAAGGATTGACCCCAATCGTGTACGTTGCTTCGGGCAACAAAAGTCTGTTTATTGAGACGATTTGTCAAATATAAAAATATCCTTCATCATTTTGTGATAGCTCTATGAGACGAATAAAATGACACAAAAATTATTCGATTTGAACATTATTTTGAGTTATTAAAACGAAAACATGAATCAGAATTTTCGTTTCAATAACCCAAAACAATGTTCAAATTGGATAATTTTGGTATCATGTTGTTTGTCTCATTTAGCTATAAAAAATTGCTGCAATGTTCATTTTATGAAAATTTAAAGAATGATGCAAAAATTGATTTTTCCGCAACAAATTCTAAAAAGTTTGTGTACTACAACGAAGAGCTTGTAATAAATTTAAACTCAATTATCTCGAAAACTACAACAATTCAGAACAAGCCGTAAAAACAAAAAATGCTTCATTTTTCATGATCTTCCCGAATATATCATTTTTTCATATGATTGTAACTTATTGGACTGGTCCTTTAACTCTACTACAACTCAGCTAACTAACCTTCGACCTATTCAGCTCCAAAAACTAAGCCATTCGTAGTGCCCTTTTAAAGAAACTGTTTAAAGTTTTTCAAAAAACTTCAAAAAAGTTTTTAGCTTTAAATTTTTTTCTCATCATTTATCTTATTATTCGAATATTTACAGTAGTGCTGATAGCAGAAACTTTTGCCGAAGCTTGGACCACAATATCCGTGATTTTCATCAGCTTCAACTTGACTAACAAACTTATGACATAATTCCTGTATGGCTTGACAAAATACAGTAAAACAAACACATCTATAATAGGATACAACAAAATCGGAAAT
>JAQGBS010000511.1:0-21020 GCA_034698545.1 Acrobeloides obliquus
TTCGGCCGGCAAAACGTCCTCCAAGCATAAGAACAACACGTCCGTTTTTAAGAATTTTGCCCATTTTTCAAAACTTTGATTACTAAAAAGTTACAAGTTAATAAAAATAAAACAAAAAAAGCAAAAGATATTTACAAGATAAAAACTTGCATAAATATAAACAAAAAAATTGTATCAAATTATATCAATTTATTAATTTAAAAAAAGACCCGTCTATAAGAGCTCTAGGACTTTCCACAACGAAAAAGAGGACTTTTCATAACGATTTTCTCCACTTTCTCATGGTCAAAAATAAAAAATTTCTTCGAATTTCGAATATCAAAAAACCCTGGGTTTTTTTTTGAAAAAAATCAGCCGATTTTGATTTTTTTTAATTAAAAATTCAAATTTTTTACAAGGGGTAAAAAATTCGATTCTTAAACAAATTTTCCAAATCGGCTGTTTTTTTGTTATGGGGAATAATAATATGAAAGAATTTTTTGATTTTGATCATGGGAAAGTGAAGAAAATCGATCGTTGTGAAAAGTCCGCTTGCTATTTTTTATATCGTTGTAAAAAGTCCTAGACCTGTTTATAAGCAATGGCGTAATTTATTTCTTACTTTTATTTATATGGAGCTAGTTCCCTATTCGTGTGGACTTATCATGGTCCAAAATTCAAAATTTTTTTCTTTAAAAATGACCATTAATCCCCCTACTCTTATAATGTACTACGCCATTACTAAAAAGATCAACAAGAACAATTAACAAAAAAAACAACTATAAACAAGACTTAGGCGTCATATTCATTATATATTCTTCTTAGCTTCTCTTTTTTGCCTTTCTTAAAATGTTTCTTGGAATCTGGAACAGTGCCCGATATTGGATTTACAGCCGATTTTACATGAGCACCCACGGTTCCAATTTGAAAGAAATTATTATCAACAGACTTGCCATGAACATTTTGATTGTCTAATAAATTGCGACGTTCTAACTAAAAATCAGGAAAAATAACCACCATGTTTACCACATAAACACAATACCTGTTTCAAAAGAGTCGATTCTGCTCCCTTCGTATCTTTACTTATAGACGAAATAGGATAATTGTCAAATTTGTGTTGCTCGACGCCAGGAGGAGATCGAGCCCATTTAACTTTTCCATTCACAACATCCTTCAAAAGAAGTCGTCCAGCTCTAGAACAATCCGGAATACCCGATGATGACATGAACCCCTTCAAAAAGGCGATAGTCGTTAAAAGTTCATGCGCAGTTGGCGGTCGGTTGGGGTCTTCATGCTCTGCCGGTCTTGGGAGTAATATAGAATATAACGATTCAAGATAACGACGAGGAACTCGGTTGCACAATAGTTGGGTAGGAGAGTAAAAGTCTCGGATATGATTGACGGATAATATGCCTAAAACAATACAGGGTGGACTTTAAAAAACCGGAATTTTGCCGTTTTGTAATGAAAAAATGAATTTTTTTTCAAAAGTGATCCATTAGGCCCTAATATTATTAGGGACAATTTTATGCGAGAAATCGATTGCATGCATTGAAAAATTCTGTATTGAAAACAAATTTTCTTTCGCCAAAATCCCGGTTTTTTAAAGTAACGATACACTCAGTAAATGAAGCATAAAAGAAAACAAACTGACCATTTAAAACCATTTCGCTCGGATTGAACCCAAACGAAGGCATTACCAAACCAGGACAATCACAAAGCGTTAGCTCATTGTCAACAATAAGAGTTTGAAAATGCTTCGTCTTTCCAGGAGTTGCGGAAACTGAAACCTTCTTTGCTCCAAGTATACGATTTATGGTTGAACTTTTCCCAACATTCGGATAACCGACCATGCCAACAACAAGACTTTCCGCATCCTTTTTGGTGTTATGCCACAGTTCTTTGAAGCGAGCGATCAAATCCTAAACGAAGAAATTTTGGTACTACCATTGCCTTTTGCTCTATCGTCTGTGTGAATACGGGGATTTTTGGAAAAAAATTTCCCGGTTTCAGTACCTTGGAGCAGCTAATCCAAAGTAGTACGAAATTTTTTTGAACTATAAAATTAAACAGATATCATACCTCTGGTTGTTGAATAAAAGCAACATTTCCCGTTTCTGACAAAGACAATGATCGAATATTCTCTTCTTCGTGTTTAATATCGGTAGAATGTGCACTTTCTTCAAGCATGCTAGAATCCATAGCAGACCAAAAGATGGCATTGATTTTATTAGCCTCAAAATAAGTTCTCCACTCTTCAATTTGAGCTGGGGATAATAAATCAGCTTTATTTATCAACAATAAATTCATCTTCGACTCATCCACTTCTTTGACATATTTTTCTAAATCGATACTGCGAAACATAAGTGGATTTCTGGCGTCAACGATCTAAAAAGAGCATTTAGAACTTGTGTGGATTAATTATAGGGTAATCACTAATTCCTCTCGACAATTTCGAGACGAGCGTTAACTTCGCTTAGACGACGAGATACTTCTATTTTTTCAGGGTCAACGAATTTTCGAATGTGGTCTTCAGCAAAGTTGTAGCTCACAACAAAATGCATAAAAATGTACAATATCACCTTCAAAAATTCGACCCTGAAAAGTTATGATATCTTTAGAGGAGAAAAGGCCGATGGAGGCGAGTTATCGCAAAAAATTTTCGACAAACCTAAAAAATGTTCGAAACAATAAAAAAAATACTGTTTTCAAGTAAAAATCGAAAAAATTTTTTTAGTGTTTTTTGGTCATTTTATTGCAGTTTCAATCAATAAAAACAAATTAGTGATCGCCATGCTTCAAAAATTTTGAGACGCAATTAGTGGAGTCCCATAAACTGTAGGACAAAAATTTATTTTAATGTCATACATCAGATAAAAAGTATTACCTGTACAATAATATCACTTCGTTCAATAACACGCCATAACTGTCGCCATAATTCTAAATTTCGTTCAAATGGTGTCAGCACGACATCTTGGCCCTAAAGTAAAAGTATAAACTAGAGATCGGAAATGTTGAAGAAAATTAAACCAAAAATTTTCTGAGCATTTTCAGCATATAAACAAGCATTTTTCAACAACAAAAAAATTCGTCTGTGGCGCTCGTTATTGCATTGACTCAAAGACTTCTACAAAATTTTCGTCAAAATCGAAAAGTTCTGAGAATTTTTCGCTTAAAAATGAGTTTGTCAGCAAAAAAATTTCGCGCCTTTGGCGCAAAAAATAGGGGATTAAATTGATTTTTGAAAATTTTCTAAAAACTCAAAAAATTTGACTAGTCCCTCTTTATGTTTTGCCTAAATTTTTTAATTAAAAACATAAGGGGGGACCAAGGTAAAAATTTTCTGAAAAGGTTCCATCCCCTCATTCTTGGAGTCTGGATACGCCATTGGTTCATTCTGTATATTGGCCCCTTAGATCATAACTTTTGCCCTCACTCCCTAATACCTCCTGCAAAGATGCCAGATTTCGTCTCCATTCCAGAAACATTCGATTTTCTATTTCTTCCAGTTCTTCTTTTGTGTCAAATAAATCAACTGGAGGTCTTCGAGGGATGCTCAACAAATTTCCATACTTCTCATAAAGCTCCTCAAACGATTGCGATTGTAAATCTTCAATTTTAACAATAGTAGATTCGGCGCTAAATTTCTATCTCTCATTAAATAGTAATCAATTATCTCATAAATGACTAATTAAGCAGAAAAATACCTTGTTATCAATCGAGCATTGCCTTTCTCGGCTTCAAATGTCTCTCCAGCTAATTCGGCATTCTTCAAAAATTCTTCAACAGTTGTTTCATGTGTTACGGAATCCAAAACTTTTTCTGGCGGCTGGTTCTAAAAACTATTGTTCATAAATATTTTTTAAATTTATGTTTCTATTCCACTACCCTTAAAACTAAAACTATGAAATTCTCAACGGACATTTTCCAACTTTTGATTGTACGAGTTTAAAAAAGAATAGATTTTTGGTGGAAAAATTTACATAATTGTAAGATATTTTGAATGAAAAAATACGTAAATTTTTCTTTTATTATAGAAATATCGTAACGTAAAACACTGAAAAGAGGTACTTATTCACAAGTCTACGCTTATTGTGCATCAAGACTTAATCCCTAAAAAAATCCGACATAGAATCGAATAAAACGAAACGAAAGGTTTGAAACGATACAAATGAAATGACATAATGGAAAAAATCAATAAAATTTTTTTTTCCTATGCGAATATTTTTTCTCGTGGAAAACATTTTATTGGTTTTTTCCATTTCATTCGTATCATTTCATTTGAATCTATGCCACAAACCCTAATCCATTTTTAAAAAAACGTACTGTAGAAGAAGCTTTATGAGGTTGTCGAGTATATCTTTCCTTTTCTTTATTAACTAATGAATTGCCTAGAGACTGGTTGAAACCCGTTGGTTTTTGGTTCTTTATTCTTCTTTTTGTCATTCTATCTATAAAATATCCTTTTTAAAACGAGCTCAATGTTTGAACTCTAGCAAAAAGATAACGTAAACATGTAAAAGCATTTCAAATATTAGAAACAAAAAATTCCATTAATACATTGGAGAAAAGTCAATTTCTAGTTTTCTTTTTAAAGGATCAATCCAGCTTTGTTTAAAAATTTTTTATTTTCAGTAGAGCAGGGATAACTGAGAAAAATCGTTCGGTTACGGTTTCGATTTTTTTATCACTTTTTCAAACGGTTTCGGTCAGTTATTTTTTATTTTCCTTTCGATTACGATTATTTTCGAAAAAGGCTGTTTTTAAGCTGAAAATGCTCAGAAAATTATGATTTTTGTTGAAATAGAAAATTTTGGACATTTTTATGAAAAGCTTTTTAAAAAACCGAAAAAAGTCGATGAATTGATCAGTTGTTTATCGGTTATACGCAGGGTGGCCAAGTGTTCTGTTAATAAGATTTGTTCTTATTTTGAGAGTTCAAATCTTATTTTGAGCAAATTTTATTAGAAAATCGTATTTTTTTATTTGAAAAAATGCGAAAAATCTTTTTTCATTGTTTTTTAAAGAAATTCTTATTTTTTGCTTATTTAAAAAAATGTTCTTATTTTCATTCTTCGGACTTGGTCACCCTGGTTATAATTAGTTTTAACCATCGATTTCGGTTGATTATTTTTCTTTCGGTTATGGTTTTTTATCGGTTACATACGGTTTCGGTTCCCTGCCATAATTTTCAGAAACCGCGTTGGTATATAATTTTTTTGCAGAGCCACACCTCTTGACTCAGCGGACATGTTAGACAAAGGGGTAGGCAAAAGTGTTGACATTGTTAAAAACGCCGAAAAGGTGTTTTCTCGTCCAGAATTGTCGAGAAAACAAGTTTTTGAGATGTCAAGACTTTTGCCCCCCCCCCTTTGTACTTTTGTTCCACAAATTTTGTCCACGTTCAAATTTCGTATATTTCACAAAATAGACAAAATTCGAGGAGCTAACATATAACATGGACCAAATGTCCTCTTGGCCAAAAAAGTGTGGTGCAGCTTCGGAAGTAAATCTCAATTTGTTAACCCTGCGAGTTACCACAAATGCGTACAAGTAATCTCGACCGTGTCGAAACAAAATGCGTACAAAATTGATGGCGCGACTACAAAAAAAATCGCTACAAAAAAAGTCTTGGCGGACTCATACAAACGAAAGAATTGCTTTTCGTCTATACAATAACCGGACGATTTATTTTCTCAAATCTCAGCTCCAGGGTGCGTGTGAATCCTGTCTGTATTGAGTCAAAAAAATTTTCTTGATTTTTTCGAACGAAACCCCGGGTTTTTTTCATGCGAGAAACACGATTTTTATGTTATTTTCTCATTTTAACAGCTCCTTTATGCTGAAATTGTCACTACAGAGTAAGTCAAAATAAACGGAACACCTAAAAATTTCATTTTAATACATAATAAAACGTAGAAAAGATCACTTCTAGGGGTAGTTTTATGCGAGGAATCGATTGCGCTAGGTCCCGAGGTGTCAAAGTTTAACTTGACCTCGATTCCTCGCATAAAATTACCCCAGAAGTGATCTTTCCGACGTTTTATTTAGTGTTAAAATGAAATTTTCAGGTGTTCCGTTTATTTTGACTCACCCTGTAAGTGACAATTTCAGCATAAAGGAGCCGTTAAAATGCGAAAATAACATAAAAATCGTGTTTCTCGCATGAAAAAAACTAGGGCTGAGCGTTTTCTCGTTACCTCGCAATAAAAAGCCGCGGGGTTTCATCAAACCCTAAAAAAAGAGTGAGTTTCGTTCGAAAAAGAAATTTGTTTGATCTAATACGAACAGGATTAACACGCCTCCTTTAAGGAATTTTTAGATACAGTCAACTCTCGATTTAACGCCTCTAGAGAAGGGGGCGAGGGTCGTTACGTAGAGAATTGGACTTTTTCGTCAGGGGGCGTTAAATTGAGAGTTGACTGTAGTGTAAAAGACTTTTCTCAACTTTTTATCCTGAGTAAAAAAGTCCTTGACACCATATCAAAATTCCTTTTAGGAGCCGATAAATGAAATCGTCCCGTTCTTGTGTTGTTTGAACTATCGTTCCATCCCGTGATTGTGTATGCCCAAAAAAACTTCTCGTTCGAGATGGTTGACAAGTTTTTTGCAATTTGTACACTCTCATTTTTCAATAAAATTTCCTGATTTTCAATAAAATCATGTTTATTGAAACGATTGAATATGCGCTATTCTGCCAATCGTTTCATTAAACATTAATTTATTGAGAATCAGACTATTTATTAGGGCTGCGCGTTGGCCTGCGGGCGGGGGTTTTTTCAAAACAAAATTTTGCGAGGCGGGGTTTTTAAAAGCTTGCGGGCGGGATCCCGCGGAGTTAAAAAGGTTAAATTTTGTTGATAAAAAATTGGTTTAAGACCATAAATGCATTTATAATGATAAATTCGTTAGTTTTTTCCATGCGTCGATAGATGATAAAAAATTTTGTAGAATAAACAAGAGTTTTTAAGCAAAAAATGACCCGAAAATTGAAAATTTTGGTTAAAAATGATCAAATGTTAATGAAAAAATCACTTAAAAACGGTCGATTTTGCCAAATTTTCGATGAAAAAAAATATTGCGGGTTATTTGCGGGGCGAGATCTCGTTCGCGCGCAGCCCTACTATTTATTGCCAAATGGAAGCGTATAAATCAGTGGCATAGCCACAGTTGCATAAATTTTCGGAAATTGGGAATATTTCCAAATCTTTTCGTTTCAATAAACACGATTTTATTGAAACTCAGGCAACTTTTTATCATTTGTAACAAAACTTTTTATTACACAGCACAAAATTTAAAAATTCAATAAAAACGAGGTCTTCATAAAAAGTGATGTTCTACAAAGTTGTTCTTCGTGATCTCAGGATCAACTTTGTAGAACATCACTTTTTATGAAACTCTTTTAGGCTTTTCGATTTACAAAGGGATTCATAAAAAGTGGTGAAAATTAAAGTTACTCAGCATGGGCTAAGGAATTTTTTGAGCTATCGCTAGACCCATTTGGACACATTAAAAAAAACGAGTTTTCGTGTCAATATACAAATCAATTCAAACTTTTCACTTGCAACAATTAAAATAGGTCCCAGGTCGAGACCAATTCGAGACGTTTAGCATCTCGACAACCTGTTCGAGACGTTTAGCGCGCAGCCTAAAACAATCGTTCCTGAGATTGTCTGTGCACACAGACAAACATTACATGTTTATAATAGGATAAAAGTTTTTTGTTGTCTCAACGAAAAAAAATTTGATCATTTTAAACGCTTAAAAGTATGAAAAATTACAAGTAGGATATTAATGTACAATTGGCCAAGAATGCATTTTGAAAGAAACTTGCCATTATTCAGGCAATAAACTGAACATCATCTGGCGCGAATTTGAATGTGCTTTTGAATTTGTAAAAAAAATGCTTTTGAAATACATTGCAGTTTTTAAGATCGATTCTAAGTCATTTTTTAATTTTATCTTTCATAAAGATTGATCTAGATCTAGAAAAACGAGAAACTAAAGTGGTGTACATACTCACAAAATCGCTGCGAGTAACTTGACGAGTGCCTCAATCAGAGTTCTAAAACTGGGACCCCAAAAATGTGACACGTTCGGATTCGAATGCCAAAATAAAAAGATCTTTGAGAACATTGGGCTCCTGCATGTTGGAATAATAGATCAAGGCCTCAGGGGTGCCAAGTCTACCGATTTCTCAAAAAGTGCTGATTTTGAGATGTCAAATCTAATTTTTCAGTGTCAAATCTGATTGTTGAGATGCGAAATTTTTGTCAAGTTTATAAGAAATTAGCAACATTTTGCTGGTTTTTGCTCCTAAAATTTGATTTTTGAAGTCAGATTAGTGACAAGTGAGCAAAAATGAATGAAAAAGTTAACAAGTTTGACACTTATCACTTCTAAAAAAGTGTTTAAGCTCTTTAGCTTAATTACTTTTATTTGACAAGTGATAAGTGTCAAACTTGTCAACTTTTTTGCTTACTTGTCACTAATCAAGCACAACAATAGACCCCAGGGAAGCGTTTCCAAGATCTGTCAATGCGCACAATCGATTCTTTGCATAGAAAAATCCCCTATAGGGTTATTTTGATGAAAATTGAAAAATCGTAAAAATTAGGTTTTTTTGTGCCACCCTGTACTTTATTTATTTTACTTTAAGTTCAACATGAGCGATGATGAAGAATTTCAAAGACTTCTTGAGATGAAGCAAGCGATATTAGCACAATTAAAAGAAGGTGTAATTTCTGAAATTAGTGAATCTGAAAATTCAAGTAGTTCCGATATAGAAGATGACACCCCAGAAAATAGTACGGATATCAAAGGTACTTTTTAGCATACTTTCATTATTTAAAACACCGGTCAGCTATAAAAAATACGTTTTTGACTTTTTGTAAAAATGCTAAATAATGTTTTTTAAATTTTCGTTTCAATGACCGTTGACCGCAAATGACCTATTTGATCGGTCAACAGTCAATTACCAACCCTAAAATTATGCAACTTGTTTAGATTCTCCTCAAATTATTCACGAGCTTAACGAAGAAACTTATCAACAGTCAATCTATGCTGAAACAACAGAAAATGTTTCACCAGAACTAGCAGAAAACAGCGAATCCGTTCATGTGAAGAATGAGATCGATAGTACAGATGATGATGAAATGGACTCAAATTCCGACATATCGTATGCTGTTTCTTTTTTATATTATAGTTAAAAAATTATTAGGGATGTACGAGAGAGAGAAATTGGCATGGATATAGATGAAATGCTGGAAAAGCCACTCGATAATGATGAAAATGGAGAAGCTCCAAATATAAAAAAGTAAGAAAAAAACTCAGTCGTTCTGGACCCGATACATAAAGTGATAAATAGGACAAACTTCGCATATTCTTTTAATTTTGAGCAAAAAAAATTCGATTTTTGAGCAAAAATTCGCACATTTTTTTCTTGCTTTTCGCTTTTGTGCAAAAATCATCTCTTGAATTTGTATTTTAGAAGACGCGTTTTGGAGTTCCGCGGCACCGACCATTTTGATGTTTTGCCCGATGGCTGGGTGGAAATTACGCATTCAAGTGGTCTCCCAGTTTATCTAGTAAGAAAGAAATTATTTTAAAGGACCAGTCGATTCGGAAAAAAGTTGCCATAATCTGTATATATTCGGAAAGTGCATGAAATTTTGAGTATTTTTTGTTTTTTACGGCATTCTGTGAACCGTTGTAGTTTTTGATATAGTTGTTTGTGAAGTTTCAACTGTTTATTATGACGATTACATGAACGCAGTGGTCAAATCCGTAATCGCTGTAATACACAGATGAAACTTCATACGCAATTTTCTCAAAAACTACAACAATTTCGAACAGCCGTAAAACAAACAATACTCCAAATTTTATGAACTTTCCGAATATAGACAAATTATGGCAACTTTTTCCGAGTGGACTGGTCCTTTAAAGATGGATTTAGCATCGGACCTCACGTGTTTGTACTTTTGGCAGACCCTATTTCATTGGTCCCGGATCTTCAAGGCATCATCACGTACCTGAATCGGCAATTCCTTGCTACTTTCAAAAGAAGGTTCTAAAACAAGTTGAAGAACAAGAGAAGAAAGAGTTATCGAATGAAAATGGTGCTGCTGCTGCCAATTCCAATGGCTCTTGCCCATTTGGCAATGAAAATAACGTATTAAACAAGCTTCAAGCTCCTAGTATTAAAGTTCAGGTAAGAGATAAAACATTGTGCTTGTATCTTCTGTTTCAGCGAGGGGGCCAAATATCTAGTACGCTGGACATGATTATTGACTTTTAGGCTCTGGTTCGAATCCCACCAGGGGTGAAATCTTTTTTAGTGAATCATAAAATGTGGTTAAAGCAAACCCCCTTAGGTGGGTTTGCTTTAACCACTTTTTATGATTCGCTAAAAAAGATTTCGCCCCTGGTGAGATTCGAACCAGCGCCTATAAGAGTCAATAATAATTATGTCCAGCGTTCTAGCTATTTAGCCAGCGCTTTTTTCTCTCTCTCTGAAACAGACTATAGAAGAATTGGACATTTTGTAGACAAGTGAAGATTTCAAGAACAGCCAACTTGATCCGGATGCCTTGTACGAGTATGCTAAAGGAGCGTTTCGCTTTAAAACCATCACTTATCGCCGGTTTACAAAGTGGCCTGAGGCTAGATATTTTTACAAGAATCAAAAGCGCCTGAATATTGACCGCGCCAACTTTTTGGGCGATACTAAACGGCCAGGTTTGATTGTTTTTGTGACAACTTGATCCGTTTTTAGGACTTCCAAATAATTTCCAATTGATCACGGTGCCCGTGTTGGATAACACATCTAAACCCCAACAGAAGAATTTTTATTTGAACCCAGTTGGAAAAACTTCTGTTAATGTCCTTCATGAATATGTTCAAAAAGTCCTCAAAAGCACCGTTAATTATGAATATACGGATACTAGGTACGCAGCGCGTTCAACACGCTCTAGAACGATTTTGCAAACTGCGCGCTAGCAGTCGTGGAACGCATTTCACGATTTCCGGACGCTAGCCGAATAAAATGATAAGAATGAAACGACATAAAAATGTAAAATTCAGGGTTTTCGTGTCAATATTCAGGCAAATTTAAACCCGTTTCTTGACGATTTCTGGACGCCGTCTGGAATTGAGTCCGATTTCAAGACGACTAGTTTCCGGATATAGGTTTGAATTTGCCTGAATATTGACACGAAAACCTTGAATTTTACTTTTTTTTAATACGCTTAATTATGCACGCACCCTAATCGAACGAGATTTAGGAGCTGTGCCACTCCGTACAGATGCATTGCTAAATTGAACAACCCAACTCAAGCAAGTGCTCGCTTGTTGTTCGAGAAGAGCAGTATCAAAGAAAAACTCATGCTCCTACAAGATCGTGATCGACAAGAAAAATCCAAAGCCGAGGGTGAAATTGCGGAAGAGGAAGAAGTCATTTTGGGTGAAGGTTGTGGCAGTAGTAAAAAGTGTGCAAAATTGAATGCAGCAAGAGATGCGCTCAAGATTCTCATTCCTACCATAGAATTTAATGACGATGGTTTTGCGGTGTGCCAAAAGTATGTTCGGAGAAAAAAATTTTGGAGTTATTGCACAATAGGGGGGGGGGGGTCACCCCCTCGAAAAAAATTCGAAAATGACACCTCTAGGGGTAAAAATATGTGGGAAATCCGAATTGGACACTACGAATCTATTGTTTTATTATTATTTTAGAAGTGGCGACGATGATAATGCTGATGATGTGGCTGATATTTTTCGATTGTTACCAATTGAAGATTCACGTATTCCAGATCTTTGTTCCAGGGCTGGCCAACCAATGCCCTTTTTGATCCTATCTGTAATTTTTTGAAGTATATAATCCCGGGACAACATTAAAACCACTATATGAAAAAAAATTATAAATTCGAAGAGTTCATGAAAAATGGAGCATTTTTTTTACGACAACCTCTAAATCGTTGTAGTTTTCGAGATAATTGCGTTTGAAATTTGAATTTTCGTTGTAATGCACAAACTTTTGAATTTTTTGCGAAAAGATCGATTTTTGCATCAATTTTTTAATTTAGCTATAATATAAAATTTTTTTCATAAAATGAACATTGTAGTTATAAAAATTTTATAGCTAAACGAGACGAACAAAATGAGACCAAAATTATCCAATTTGAAAATTGTTTTGAGTTATTGAAACGAAAATTCTGATTCAGAGTTTTCGTTTCAATAACCCAAAACAATTAAAACTAATTTTCCTCTTATCTTTAGGAATGCCTAAAAAGAAACAACACTCTCGGTGACACGAATATTTCGATGGAAACCAAGCGCATCAAACACCAACGACACGAGTTCATCATGGTTGTTGGGAAGCACGAAGTGAAAGTGGTTTGTACCAACAAGCGTGATGGCAAACAAAAAGCTGCACAAGCTATGTTGAAAAAACTTCATCCGAATGTAATTGTTAGAGTGTTAGGAAGTCGAAACCAAAACCCAAAAAAGTCGAAACATCAAAAAATTTTGCTCAAAAATCGAATTTTTCGATTTGGAAAACCGAAAAAAGTCGAAGCCAAACCATAGGTTACCAAGAGAGGTACAGTACCCCACTCATCCTCGGATCTTCCGCCTTTATAGTCATTCATCCATCCATCATGAGGGTTCGTGTACCTTCCTCCTAATTCATTCATCTTATAAATTTTTGAAAATTTTATCATGTACCCCCTGAAAGGCCATCCATCCATCCTGAGGGTCAGGTGTATCCCCCCTACTGGTAAACTATGACCAAAACCCTTCGAGAAAAACCAAAACCGATCCACTTTCTATCGGTTTCCTAACTATAATTGTCAAAAACCATATCTCATAACAAAGAGAAAATCTCAACAATTTTAGTACGACTCTTGGGGATCCATACTACAGCTATATGGGTATAAAGCACAACAGAAGCACAAGGAAGCTATAAAGAGCAAGAAAAGTGTCATTCAACTTCAAAGTAAGGCTTTACTCTTCATCAAGGCCTTTTTAGATGCTGAAGTGGATTTTTTTGTCTAAATATTCTAGACACCTATTCGTGCACTTACTATAGTTTCTTTAATTTTCGAGAAATTTTTCCCCTCAAGAAATTTCTCCCTTGTTCAAGAAACTATGAGGGTTGTGCCAATCCTATTGCTATATTCAACTATTTCTATTTCTATGATTATTTTTCTTATTTTCCAAATAGCCCACGGCTGGCCAAAAATCGGAACACCCGCAAAAACGACCAGAAACTTGTTATAGCGAGTTTTTCTTGGTGGGGGATCGATTTACGCATTTTCAAAGCCTAAAAACGCTTCCCTGATTCAGAGAAGAGGAGAGTTTATTGAAGCGAAAATTAAGTAAAATTTATTTTTACGACGGAAAACCTTGTCTGCTTTCAAAACACTCGCCCCTTTTCCTGAATCAGGAAAGCATTTTCACGATTCGATAATGCGCGTAAACGATTCCCCGCCCAGGAAAACCCCTAGACAGCCGTTTTTCCGATATTGGTTCATTTTTGCTTCAATACACCTACTCTTTTCCCTGAATCAGGGAAGCATTTTTACGATTCGACAATGCGCGTAAACGATTCCCCGCCTAGAAAAATCTATATACATCTTGTTTTCAGGCGAAAATTCGAATTTTAGTTTATTTTCGCTTCAATACACCCACTCCTTTCTCTGAATCAGGATCATCAGGAAAGCATTTTCACGATTCGACAATGTAAACGATTCAGAAAAAAGAAAAACCCCTAAACAATCGTTTTTCCGATGAAAATCTGTTGGTTCATTTTCGCTTCAATATACCCACCACTTTCCCTGAATCAGGGTCGGGGAAGCATTTTCACGATTCAGAATTTTTTTAAATTTTGAGTGAAATATCTTCAAACTGAAAAAGTTACATCAATTGCGATACCTTTTTTTGTAAACATACTTAGTAACGCAAGAAAGCATTTTACAAGCCTTTTTTGGGGTGTCTCTCATTTTTGGCCAACTTTCGGCAGTTGTGAGCCCCGAAAAAATTTTTAGCCGAAATTTTTTAGCTGCTCAAAAACAGGCGGATGAAAGCCTAAGCAATTCATTGGAACCGAACACTATAATTCTTGACAAACTTCGTTCCGAAATGCATCAGCTTGTTCAGTCGAGTGGTGTCCGACCCGAGGATTTGGATTTTAAGTCTCAATCAGTTGCTGAAGAAGCACAACACAATCAAGGATCTTCGAATTGTCCCGAGCTTGAGTTTATTCCACTCGATTTGTGATATTTTCTTGTGAAAGTGTGCCAAAAATTATTTTCACTGCCATTTTTGTTATTAACTTATTGTTATTTTCGAGCTACTACACAATAAGAGGGGGGCACGACTTTTTTAAAATCAGGATTAGTTAGTACTAATCCTGATTTTCCCACCATACGACCACGCAGGGGTGCATCAAACAGCTATATAAGGATCCACTTTTCTTTTCGTTTCAATGTACACGCTGCCTGATTCAATAAAAAGTTCTGTGGTAGCCAAAAAAACGATTATAATGTGACTCCCCTCTTTTTTGAGGAGGGAATCTTTATTTTTAGGCTTGTCCTTTCATAAGGATGCTAGATCTCTGCCCCATTTCATGTGTTGGCTCAATGATTTTTTGTTATTTCTATTAAGCTATAAGCTTATTTCTTTATTATGCTATAAGCTCATTTTTTGCATATAAAATTGTGTTATCTTGTGTTATAAGTATTTCGTGTTAATAACACTCGAACCGCCGAATCTGAATTTTGCCTCTTTCAAGGTAATTTTATGTGAAAAAACACGATACGTAAAAAAATTTTCGAAAAAATGCTCTACGGATGTCACAAATATACAAATTTTGGTATATTTGATTGTTTGGATATCATAACTCGGCGTAGAAAATGTTTTGTGACTTGGTTGACCACTCGTTGGAAAGCTGAGAATCTGCGCTACACGATGCTGCGTTCAAGCATGTCAAAAAAGTTGTCAAAAAATGTCTAGTTTTGCCTGATTTTCAATAAAATCATGTTTATTGAAACGATTGGTTATGAAGCATAAAATTTTATTGGTCGAGAAGCAAAAAAATCAAAATTTTATACTTTATGACCAATCGTTTCAATAAACACGATTTTATTGAAAATCAGGCAAAATTACATTTTTTTGACATGCTTGAACGCAGCCTAACTGTAGACTTATTTTCGTTTAATTTTTTATTTATTTCCATATTTTTACTTTATGCCTTGATTTGATCCAAACATTCCAAAATTTCATATCTTGTCAAAATTTGCATATTTGTGACATCCGTAGAGCACTTTGTTTTGAAACTTTTTCGCGTTTTCACATAAAATTACCTTGAAAGAGGCAAAAATCAGAGTCGGCGATTCGAGTGTTAAAATAAACTTATACAAATTAAAAGAAGCACTCGCAGATATTGGTTGTTCCATAAGTATTGTCGGTCTTTTTGAGCATAAACCATGTTTTCGTGTGAATATACAGACTTTTTTAAAAATAGGGGTTTTTCAATGGTGCAAATTCATTTTAAAATGTCGATATTTGGCTATAGAAGTGGATTTTTGACGAAATTTTCGACAGTACTAGGGGTTTTTCTAGTCGGGGAATCGATTGCGCGCATTGTAGAGGCGTGAAAATGCTTGCCTGACCCTGATTCAGGGAATACAAAGTTTTTTAGGCACTTTGTATACCCCTCGTAGGATACTACCTTCTTGTGGTCAAAATCAAACAATTCCTTCAGATTCGTGTTCGCCACGTCGAAAAATCCCCCGGCACCAAATTTCAGCCAATTTGGAGAAACTTTTTGAAAATTTGAGTTTTTGGCCCTCTTGGTCCCCACTTGGGGCCAAAAATTCGAATTTTCAAAAAGTTCTCCAGCTTGGATGAAATTTGGCGTCATGGCTTAGGTTTAGGCTTGGGCTTATGTTTAGACTTATGCCTAGGCTTAAGCTTAGGCTTGGGCTTAGGAGTAGGTTTGGGGCCAAAAACTCGAATTTTCAAAAAGTTCTCCAAATTGGCTGAAATTTGATGTCAGTTCCCCATGTTTTTCGACATGGGGAACACGAATCTGAACTAATTAGGCAAAATTAATAATCTCCATTCCAACTGGTAGTGTAGCGTAGTGATAGCACTTCAGACTTTGCATATGGAGGTGCTAGGTTCGAGTTCCGCTCGGGACGATATTTTTTTGCATTTTATTATTAAATTTTTTAATCATTCTGTCACCATGATGTTGTTTACAAAAAATAAAAGAATATGTCTGCCTTATATTTGTATTCTCAGCATTTTTACATCAAAATTTTTACGAATCCCTGACTGACAGTTGATGAATAATCCTTGTGTTAGGGGTGATAAGTGATAAAATGGTTTCGAAAGAGGAAGAAGAAAAACGAAAAATGTGCATATACTTTTTGGCGCTATCTAAATTTCCCTTGGTCGACGTGAGAAAACAATGGAATTCCTCATCGGCGCCAATCTTCGACTGGAGACGTCTACCCATTTCTTCCACAATATTTGTGCCCGCAATCCCTCCGACTTCTTGTCGGCGTGCTCTCGCCGGTGTCATACCCGCTCTGCTAGCTCGGCGCCAAATTGTTCGTCTCCGATTCTTTTTCGAGCAACGAGTGTGGTGTGTTTATTAAAAAAGATGAAGAAAAAGGAAAATGTTGAATATAACGTTTTGTTGTTTTAAGATTTTGTGTGTGCTTTTTAAACATTTGGTCTTTTGGCGGGGAAGTCTTTTATTGGATAATTACGAAAGAAACGGGGTTGTGCAGATTCCATCAATCTTCATAAAAATGACCATGATTCAGGGAAATAGATGTGTGTATTGAAGCGAAAATAAAAATTTTTTGGATTTTCTGCCTTAAAATCATACCTATGGGGTAATTTCGTGCGAGAAATTGATTGCGCGCATTCCTGAACCCTGAAAATGCTTCCTTGACCCTGATTCAGGGAAACGAGTGTTTTGTATTGAAGCGAAAATCGAAAAATTTTCGATTTTCTGCCTCAAAATCATCTTCCTGGGGGTAATTTTATATGAGGGAATCGATTTTTTGGCGAAAATTCGAATTTTAGCCAAAAAACCGGCTGTCTAGGGGGGGGGAGATCATTTTCGTTTCAATACATCCACTCCTTTCCCTGAATCAGGGTCAGGGAAGCGTTTTCAGGTCCCCTCCCCTTATGTTTTTGTTCAAAAAACATGAGGGTTGTCTACAAATTTGTTCCCCATTTTATGCGAATTTCTATGAAAAACGGGAGGGGTATCGAAAAAGTCGATTTTTGAACCAAAAAATGATTTTTCCCGGGAAAGCGGTGTTCTAGAAAGTTGTTGTCCATGAAATTTCGCGTTGAAATGACCCCTCGTTGATGATTTTTGACTGTGTACGAAAAAAGTTTTCGGGGGGAGGGCGTGCTGAAAAGAATCTTTCTTGGCATGCTCCATGTATACGCTTTTATCGGCTTTTTCCGGTATATCCGAAAAGCGCTTCCCTGATTCAGGGAAAGCGTATTGTGTACCTCCATGGACAGAGTAGTATTACATTTCAGAAACCAGAAATCCCAACCACTCGAAAATATTTGACTAGCTATATGTTAATTCGAAGAAGAAGATTCCTTTCACATTTCTCGAATCGACTGGCGCCACGTTAATTCAGTTATTTCCATTTTGGCTCAATTAATTTGATTGACTCACCGTTGCTTTCTCATTTTCCAATTGCTGCCGGGTCCACGCCCCACCACCCTGCTGAATTGTGTGCGCATTGCCGGAAGGAATTCCTGAGTGCCATCGGTTCAGTCATGCGCGTCAAACATTCCACCCCTATTATTCCGACTACGTAAGGCAGATCGGCTTCCTCCCTCTCCGTATTTTTATTTGGCTAATTTCTTGTAACTTTTTGAGTCGCTTCTTCCAGTATATCCGAAGAAATGCTTCTGTGATTCAGGGAAGGTGTATTGTGTATTGAAGCGAAAGATTTCAAAAATGCGAATTTTGCCTAAAAATAACCCCTTTTTTAGGTTAAACATGCGCAGGGAAAGAAACAGCGTTGTTTTTAGGCCAAAATATGTTATTTTCACGTCGATATACAGCTTTTCTTGAATCTGAGGAATTTTATAAATGTCAAATTCGGATTCCCCGCACATTTTTAGGTCGTTTTTAGGCAAAAATTGCATTTTTGCGACTTTTCGCTTCAATATACAGGCCTTCTCTGAATCAGGGAAGCGTTTTTTCGCTTCGAAAATGTCAAATTCGGATTCCCCATATGTTTTTACCCCCTATAGGCATAGTTTACCAGTAGGGGAGATACACCGAACTCTCAGGATGGATGGATGAATGACTATAAAGGCGGAAGGTCCGAGGATGAGTGGTGATGTGGGTACTGTACCCCTTGGTAACTTATGCCTCTAGAGGTCATTTCCAGAAAAAAATGGGTAGTCCTCTATGTGTAATAGCTCCAAAAATCCTAATGGTCCCTCATTATAATTTTTTACAAAAAAATGTCTAAAATTTCCCATTTTCACCAGAAATTTCCAAATTTTCCCATTTTTTCACCAAAAATATCGAAAATTTTCTACATATTTTTATAACAACAATTGTAATTTTCATTGCATTTTCAGTTTAAAAACAAGCATGATAAAAATTCGCTAGTTTTTGTGACTAGTCCGGTCGGAAAAAAGTTGCCATTTTTGTTGGTATTTGGAAAGTTCATGAAAAATGGAGCATTTTTTGTTTTTACGGCATCTTCTAAATCGTTGTAGTTTTTGAGATAATTGCGTGTGAAGTTGGCGATTTTTGAAATTTTATGTATTACAACGAAAACATGTACCTAATAGTTTTTTCCCTGAATCAATAAAAATCTGTATATTGAGAAGAAAATAATTCAAAATCCTTGACCATCTAGAAAAAATAAATACAGCATTTTGTATAACTCGACGAGACAAATAAAATGACACACAAATTATCCAATTTGAAAATTGTTTTAGGTTAGTGAAACGAAGCATAAATCAGAATTTTCATTTCAATAACCCAAAACAATTTTTAAATTGGATAATTTGGGTGTCGTTTTATTCGTCTCGTCGAGTTATAAAAAATTTCTTTTTTTTCTAAATCTTCAAGAATTTTGAACTTTCTTCTCAATATACAGATCTTTATTGGTTCAGGAATTTGACTATTGCGTTCATGTTTTCGTTGTAATATACAGACGAAACTTCACATGCGATTATCTCAAAGCCGTTAACGATTCAGAATTTACCGTAAAACAAAAAATTTTTCATCAACTTTCCGCATATCAACAAATTATGGCAACTTTTTTTCCGGAAGTGGACTGGTCCTTTAAAACAAAGATAAATTTATTGAACAACAAATTCCAATTTTCGAAACTATTATAAAAAACTATTTTTCCCGGAACTTAAAAGGCGCCAAAAGATTTCCTTGTGATTCGATTAAAATACCTTGATGTCGTCGTATTTTGGTCGAAATAGCGCAGCAACTTTTTATAAACATAGTTGAAAATCTTATGCAGTGTGTTGACACACCCAATTACCGCGTGGAGCCAACAAAAAAACGGAATGGAATGTGCACATTGGATTAGAGCCATCTCCATTCAAATTAGACAACCTTTAGGCGCCAATTTTTGACAGTTTCTTTATTATTATTAAAGGACCATTCGAGTTTTAACAAAAATTTTATAAGAAAGTTCAAGTTGGGGCGATCAACTTTTGCGTTGGAAGTAAATTCGAATTCGTTCACCCTTTTGAGATTAATGAGAAACAAAATTGCATAAAACATTTTGTGTACTGAAACGAAGTGCCTGATCATCTATATGTTCTGTGTATTGAAACGATTGATCAAATTCAATAGATTTCTATTTATTTTTTGTTGTCAATTGGACTCATGAAGAGCTATCCAACGAGTGGTTGGTGTCCATATTTCGTATTTTGGAGAAGCAGAGATAAAAAATAGGGCCAGAAAAGTCACAAAAAATCCATTTTTGGCCCTATTTTTTATCTCCGCTTCTCCAACATTCGAAATATGGACATCGACCACTCGTTGGATAGCTCTTCGTGCAGAACAATCGATTGGCAACAAAAAATAAATAGAAATCTAGTGAGTTTGATCAATCGTTTCAATACACAGATCATATTGATGATCAATCACTTCGGCATAGGCTCTAATGGAACGAAGAGGATGGAACGATACGAATGAAACGATATAATAGAGTGAAACAAAATTCAGGGTTTTCGTGTCAATACTCAGGTAAATTCAAACACGAATTGTCGAATTTTTCAATTTTTATCGAATTTTTTCAATTTTAACGATTTTTTAATTTTTGATGAATTTTCGATTTTTTACGAATTTTCGATTTTTGTGGAATTTTTCCAATTTTGATTCTTGGAAATCATTTTCAGGCAAATCTTTTCATTCGTATCGTTTCAAACCTTTCGCTTCGTTTGAGTAAACGAAAGGTTTGGAACGAAACAAATTCAGGGTTTTCGTGTCAATACTCAGGTAAATTCAAACACGAATTTTTTTGATTCTTGTAAATCAGTTTCAGGCAAATCTTTTCATTTGTGTCGTTTCATTCGTATCGTTTCAAACCTTTCGTTTCGTTTAAGTCTATGCCATCATTTCGCACCAATCCCTTCGTCTCAATACACAAACTCGTTTAAATTTTTCATTTTGTTTCTCATTTATCTCCAAAGGGTGAACGAATTCGAATTTACTTCCAAAGCAAAAGTTGATCTCCCCAACGTGAACTTTCTTATAAAAAATTTTATTCCAAACTCGACTGGACCTTTAAACGCCCAAGTTCAAATAGGAAAATGCATCAGTCTCGATATGGGGCTTAGTTTGGCTTATCTTTGATGCATATATTGGAATGCTGCTAATAAATTTGATGACGCTCCGGTTTGTGGTGGCTATCGGAGGAGTTGTCAGTGTGCATGGAAAAAGAAGAAGTTGATGGTTTTCCCGCATGTTAACATCGATCGGTTGGAGATTGGTTTGGAAAAACGGGGCTTCC
>JAQGBS010000512.1:0-21019 GCA_034698545.1 Acrobeloides obliquus
CAAATAAAAACAAGTAACCACAACAAATGGCCGCGATGAGACACGAGAGAGGACTCAAGACATTTGTGACGTCACAAGAAAAATGTTAATGGGTTTATACAAGAAAATTTTGACACCCAAATTTTTAAAAATGACAAAAGACATAAAAAGGTGACAGATAAAAAAGGTGATTACAGTGATTTTGATTTTTGAGTCATAAAGAATCAAAACATACTTGCGCATGATTTTGCAAATGCAAATTTTTCTAAATTAAACAAAAAAAATCATGGTATAATCAATTTTTTGGCCAAAGGGAAAAGTGGTGGGGGGATCAGAGGATCAAAGTGTTTTTTGGAGGAGGAGTGCATCGAGTACGTACCCCTCTCTCGAAAAGGCGGGCCAAAGGCCTGAAAAAAGTTCCCAATTTTTATGTTTTGGCCAGCCGAAAGCCAGCCAAAAGTCAGGCTCATTGTCATGCTCAGCGTAAACGTAAATCCGTTTATATACTCAGCATTTACGTTAGCAGAAACGCTAGCGGAGACTTTATACTCTTAAACCTTGTTTGCCGTTAGCGTTTGCGCTGAGTATGAAAACGAGCCTTAATGGACCAGCCCGAGCGAGAAAAAAGTTGCCCTTTTTGCTGATATTCGGAAAATCATGAAAAATGGAGCATTTTTTGTTTTTATGGCATGTCCTGAATCGCTAACGGTTTCAAGATAATCGCACGTGAAATTGGTGAATCGAAATTAACGTAGGACAATTTTGAAATATTTATCAAAGTCGAAATTTGTTCAAAATTGGCAAAAATCAATTTTTTGGGGACAAAACTGTAATTTTTTTGGCATTTCTCGTCCCAAAAATTTATATTTTTGGCGTCAAATAGGACCTATTTAAGAATTAACAAAAGTTCAAATTCGGTCTCCACGTGTTAAAAAATTTGTTTTTGCCACTTTTCGACCTATTTTATTCACCACTTAATTAAATTAATTCTCATATTTTCATTCAAAAATTAGGGTGGAGTATTTTTAAATTCTAAAAATTCGAAATTTCTTGAATTGTTTTCGTGGTAAACAACTCAAATTTTGGCCTTCAGGATAATTAAAAACAATCAAAAACGTCAAGACGGCAGGACTTTATAAAAGTTGGTTTAAAAAATTGTAAACACGGAAGGAGATTTACCGAATTTTTATAATCAGTCGAGAATTATCGTCCGGTAACCAGGAAGGGAATTTGCCACTCGCATGTTAATTAAGCGTAAGAGTTTTCATAAAAAAATTCAAAACAAGAAAAATACATGCTCGATGCACTATAATTTTTCTAACTGACATCTCGATCCATTTTTTTTATCAAGGTTGCGCATGACCTTTAAATGAAAGGGAAGACGCCTTTCATATGGGAAGATACACAATTTTTTTTAAATTACAAAAGTGCATTAAAATTCATCTTACAGTCATTACAACCAGTTTTTTTTAATTTATGTGTTCCCTAGTCTGTCATGTTAAAACAAAAGTTTTCGAATTGATTAAAGAGACCGAAGAATAAAAAATTTAAATTATAACAGAAACACTATGATTTGATAGATCAATCAAAGAGTAGAGATATTTGTTGTATTTGTATAAAAAGGAATGTTGGAGCTACTGAACTTGGGGGCACTTAATATGACCCCCAGGGCCGAAGTAAAAAGCGCCGAAATTTTTACAGAAACACACCCCCTAGGGGTAAAAATTGACGCGGAACATGCTGGTGCCATTATTCAAATCAAAAACTTCGAAAACCTATGAATTTTCGCAATTTTAAAATAAAACAGGAGTTAGGTTGTATAAAATAATTGAGTTAAGTTGTATATTATTATTAAAAAAAGTGCAGAAATTCATCTATTTTCGAAGATTTTGGTTAGAAAATAATGACACCAGCGTGTTCCGCGTCAATTTTTACCCCTAGGGAATGTGTTTTGGTAAAAATTTCGGCGCTTTTTATTTCGGCCTTGGGGTTACGTTAAGTGGGTCCCCCCAAGTTCAGTATCTCCGAAATTTTTTGCATCATAACCGAAAAATTGTTTTAAGGTTTTCTCATGATCCCCAAAGGCTCTAGAAATGGTTTTGTACTTTTTCTTTGTATTTTTTCTTCAACTTCTTATAGGTGAGGGTGGCCCTACGATCTCAAGCAATCTCTTGGACGACCACCATACTGATGGAAACGAAAAATGGAACAAGCCATTGGTCCAAACTGGCACAACATTGTCAGAAATCGAGAAGAATACAGAAGGCGGCTGAAGGATCTGCATCAAATCAATGGTTGAACCGGATCTTCAAGTATCAAGTATTTTCCAAAATGACTCCATGAAGCTTGCAAATCATACTCTTCTATGCTATTAAATGTTTAAACGTTTAACCACATGTAATCTTTAATCCTTCAAAAAGCCTACTTTGAAATTATAATAATTATCTAAAGTATCATGAAACTTCGAGTTTCAGAGGACAAAATTGCTACCTCTTCTTATAAATTTTCATTTTGAATCATCTTTTGCTTTTTACATAGTCTGCATAGTCTGATTTCAAAATGAGTTTCTTTCCTGAATGCGACCCAAACGACCCAAAAAACTTGAGCTACACCTCTATCTTTCCTAATATAAATTCTCATACAATTTTCTTATGCAACCAAATCCGATCTCTATGTATTACCCTTGATCCTATATTCGATTTTTTAATGCCACTTCCTTTGATTTTACTCATTTCAATCTCAATATTTGGCAAGAAAAACGATAACAATATCTGGTTTGTGTTAAACATGGCTATATCTAATCTATTATATGGAATCGTTACAATAATCGACGTATTTGGTCCATGTACGGATAAAGCAACAGTGCTTTGTGATATTAAAGATTTTATTGGTGTACATTCGAGTAATATCGGAGCAGCATCGCTTATGCCATTGGCATTTACGAGATTTTTGTATTTGTATGCACAAAGATATTATGAAATGCTATTTAAGAAGAAATTTATTTGGCTATGGATCTTTGGATACGATATTATGTTGATAGTCGTGGTGCCAATTATTATTAATTTAAAATTTTATGTAGGAGCGAATATTACAAGTAAGAGTTGGGAAACCGAGCGCTATCTCCGAGTTGTTTATGATCAATCAAATTTTGGACTCGCTTGTGAGTACAGCAGTGACGTAGGCATGGAGAAGCCATATAAAAATCTCAAAAATCAAAATTCCGAAAACTTAAAATCTCGAGAGTTGACCAATTCAAAAAGTTTGATTAGGGAACTGAAATTTTTTAATCGGACTCTGAACCTGGATTCTGAATCCGGGTTCTGGATTTGGATTTTGAATTCGGATTCTGAATCTGGAATCTGAATTCGGATTCTGAATTCGGGTTCTGATGTTTGAATTACTTTGATAAAAATATAATGTGACTGCTAAGGGTCGCCACAAGCTATCGTACCACCACAAGCAACGACATAAGCTATCGTACGAAGTCATCGTACACTGTAAAATACACTCATACGACGGACAAAATGGCCACAAGCTATCGTACGAATTTTGTACGATGCCATCGTACTGCGTCGTACGACAGCTTGTGGCGATTTCGTCGTACTTTTACGTTAATTTTACGATGATACGATGACTTCGTACGATAGCTTGTGGGGCCGTCGTACTTTCGTACGATAGCCTGTGCCGTGCTTGTGGCGATCCTAATCTATATAAGTGCCTTTTCGGGTAGCCCCCTCATAAATAATTTCTGGCTATGTCACTGGAGTACAGTACGGGCTCAGCATTCGGCCTCACGCCCAAGAAAGCAATTATCTCCCCTAAAATAGGTAAAAAACCAAAGGTGGTCAAAAAATGCGGGTCTAAAATTTTTTTAATAAATTTTTGACGTGGGTCAAAAAACTTTTTTTTCAAAAAATATAACTTTTCTCCTAGGAGCCTTATTAAATTCTAAAAATTTTAGTCGCTACTCTTATAATTTCAACTGGAACATTTGCCATTTTAATATTCCTCAAACTTCGATCCATGAGCAAACTTATCTCCAAAGATTTCCCTACCGACACTATCAAAGACCTGAAACGAGCGGGCATTGTCTGTCTTGTACAAGCAACCTTATTTTTGATTCATTTTATTATGCTCCTTTTCTTGCAAATTTTTCAAACACGTTTATACAAAATCGATACAACTTTTCATATGTTTATTGATTTATATATTGTCCTAGCGCAAATTCTTCCATCCTTCTATCATTTTGTGATAATAATAGATGCTTTAGTAATGCTATTTGTTTTTAAATCATATCGAACAGTGATTATTATGCTGTGGAAGAATGCTGTTGGCTTCGCTAAGAAGAATTTGATACAAAATAGAATTTTTTCTGTTCATATGTATCGTACTAATATATAGCTTTTTGTAAATAATAAATTTATTCTGGTTTATTCAGGGTTGACAATTAAAGCAGGTTATCTATAAAAATTGATCTTTCCTCGAACAGAAAATTTTTCGTCTCATATTTTTTTGAATTCACCATATCCCTAGGTTTTTGGCTATGCTAATTCCGAATATGCAAGAAATTCGAGGAGTTTCTCATATAGGTTTCGAGATACTGCTAGACCGCTTTTGAGCGTACTGTGGAAAAAAATCTTCAGAGAAATGGGTCTATTTCGAAAATCAGAAAAGCTAACATGGTTTTGGTGTCGTTGGATTCCTGAGATCGCGGGGCATAAATATTGGTAACACCACTTTGGGTCTTTTTCGACTAGAAAAAAAGTTATACTAAGAGCATTGAAAATTTGCTATTTTTTGACATATCCAAAAATCAAAATTGAGATCGTAGAAAGTTTCGGCATCGTCAGCGCACCACAATTTCTGGCGTAAAAGTTGCTCCTAATATAGCTACATATTTTTATATCATTTTTTGTGTCGAAAACGGATTTCTGGAGCCTTCTGAGTGAGTGTGTGTGTCTTTCTGAGTGAAAAAACAAAAGATGCAATACTTAGTGTTTCTACCAGCCTTGTGGGAAATACCACTATCCCAAGTTATAATTTTACTACTGTTGTTTCTGGAAATGACTGAGTGCTGCCTTCTTGGAATTTTACATTTTTTGAATCTAACACTCGGATTTGGAGGAAATGTTACAAAAATTCCATCTTGGAATTTCACTTATGGATTTGAGAATAAAAATATCGCCCTCACGAAAATGAACTTTTTGAAAACTTAACATTTTTGCCAAGTTGGAATTTTACATATCAACATGAAAATTCTACTACCCTTGACGTTTATAACTTCACCATTGGGCTTTTGAGTAATTCCACCAAACTTCCAGCTTGGAACCTTACTCAAAGTGGGAAAACAAAAAATCGAGCAAGCCACAACTATACATTTGCACACAACGGAAACTTCTCTGATCTTCCTACTTGGAATTTAACTTATTACAAAAGAAACTTGTTTTATCGCTATGGAGGAAAAGTTACAAATCTACATGCTTATAATCTTACTATTGGACATGAAGGCAATGTTACTGTAGCGCCAACCTGGAATTTTACATATGAACAAAATGCATATAATAAGAATCAATTTCCGGGTAATTGGGTTATTGTCAACGGTAAATTATTGTACCGAAAACTTGTCATGCTTTGATTTTGAAATTTGGACTAAAAAGTAGAAAGTTGATTAATTTTTAATATACTAAATTTTTGTTTAATATAATATAATATTTTTAAAATAAAGGCATATTTTTAAGTTGACACAAGCGTATATTCTTACAAACCCACTAATTTTTCTACACCATCAAAAACGAGAGTCATTCGAGAATCAAAAACAGTAACTCAATACCCAAAATACTGACAAAAGTCACTATATAGTGACCACATGGAATCCCTACCATATAGGGTTATTTAGGTGAAATTTAAAAAAATTTAAATTTTTTGAAAAAATCGTTTTTTTAATCTCCCTGCAGTTTGAAATAGTTTGATAAACTATGGAAAAAGTTTTAAAATTGTTCAATACATTTATTAAGAAGAATAAATAAAAAGATAAAAATTTATTTTGGTTTCTGAACTCTAGCAATAAATTTTGATCTTAATCCACCAAGATATATGTAATTTTCATCGTCTGATGCCTAAACTTTGTAAAAAATATATTGGAAAAACTCTTTTATAAACACCTGAGTAATCATATTGATATCTCCATTTGTTGCATGAAAAGAATTAAGAATTTTGCCATTTTGATCGACTTCTATGACAAGACCATATTTTGATACACTTGCTTTTTCAATGACTGATATTGGTATTAACTAAAAATTTAAAACATTGCTCGGACACGGGTTTTTTGTGCTAAAATTGGAGGAAATTCGAAATTTTAAAAACGAGTCATGCGATTTGACTCAGCTCGCCGAGGCGAGTAGAACGAATACCATAACATGGGTTTTCCATCCCGAGCCCATGGCTAAGTGATAAAGTGACAGATTTGCAGTTTAAGGCATGGGTTCGAATCCCACATCAAATTTAAGTGGTCCAAATTCCATGAAAATTTTAGTATACCATTAAAAATAATTTTTTTGTCTTCTCTTTTGAAATAATTTTTTGTCTTTATTAAAATGAAATTTTTTCAAAAATTTCTTTTTTTGGCATACTCGGGAGAGTGTGTAGAAATCGTGTCAACCAACAATCGGCCCTTCCGGTGTTAAAATAAATACCTGTATCATAAATCGTTTGACCCATAGATAAGGTCCAAGAAATGCTCTTAAATCAAATTTTTCTGGGTCTCTAATTGTTGGTAGAGGAATATAAAAATTTCCATGTGAGTTTAATCGAATATTATCAGGGAAGCCTGGTAGATTTTCTATGAAAATTTCTCGCTGACCTTTCTTTGGACCTTCTAAATAATATCTAAAAAAGATTTTTTTACTAAAGGTTTAGATCCTACACAAACCTAGTAACCCTATGCATAGTAGTTTCAGCGACCAAAAACGACTTCCTATCAGGAAACATTTGAACTCCATTAGCATAAAATAACTTATCGAGCAAAACTTTTGTCTCCTTCGTTTTTATATTAAACAATATAGCTCTAAAATAACTAGTATAAATGATTAAATTCAAAATTTATACCTTCCATTCGGAGCATTTTCCAAGAATTCATATATAACATCATCTCCCTCCCATTTTGTAGTTGCATCACTAAAAACAACGGTGTTTTCATCAATTACATCCAAATCATTGGTGAATGTCAGAGCTTTTCCTTCGATTAAGGTGCCTTGAGGTAGAACTATTTCGAATGTTTCTTTTTCTATGTTAACCTTAACGATCCCATGGAAGCCATCAGCTGTAATAAGCTCTTCTTTATTTATTCTTCTTAATCCTAATGATCTTCCGCAAAGTTTTCCATTTTTCAAACGGTCTTCTTTGGATTCTAAATAAAATTTGAATCAAATAATAAATATTAAAGAACCAGTCCGGAAACAAGTCGCCTTTTTGTTGATATTCGGAAAGTTCATAAAATTAGGAGCATTTTTTGTTTTTACGGCATGTTCTGAATCGTTGTAGTTTTCGAGATAATCGCATGTGAAGTTGAAAATTTAAAAGTCTGTATATTACAACGAAAACATGTACCTGGATTATTAAAAATTATGTATTGAAGCGAAAAAATTAAAATTTTTTAAGAGTTAGGAAAAATAAATATAGCATTTCGATTCACCTCTCGGAAAAACCCTAGTAGAAAGTAACAAGATGTTTTCGCGCATAATTATAGGGGGATTGAGCAATTTTTTCGAGGATTTCTAAGCAGATGGTTTTTCTCTAACAGACTGTTTCTAAGCAGACTGCATGTTCGTCTTACCATCCGTTCCATTTCTAGACGTAAACATTTTTACTTACTACATCTTTTATCATTAGAAAGCACAATCGTTTTAACAATCTTGCCATTTACAATTTTCACTACAGTTCCATCCTCAGTACCAGTATAAATAGTATCTCCTTCAATCAACAAGGATTCTGGTCCATGAACTTGGTCTTTTAATAAAAATTCAGAATTGTCTAAAATATGATTTACAGCTAATGGACCATCAAATCTTGGTGCAGGTGGCAAACTAAAAAGTTGAGCACTTTAAAAAAATTAGCAGGAAACTCTAACCTATATGCATAAGGCTCAAATTTAGAAAATTGTTGAGAAATAACCAAGCTAATCAATAAAACTACAAATGCTAAAAAGATGTTCTTTGGCGAGCTAAAAACTTTACTTATTATTAAAATAGTGACATAAAGTTAGTTTTTTGGACAATCTCAGCTTCGAAGTGTTACCTCCAGAAAATTTTTAGGGTGTAGTGAAATAAATAGTCCATTTCAGCTGGAGTGCAAAAAAGTTGAGTATCATAGTGCGGTGGATAACGAAGCCAACCGTCCGATCTGGCAAGTTAAATGAAGCAAAAAAAAGTTTTACTCCATTTTTGAAAAATTAAGTTTTTAAATCATAATTTTTGACCTATTGGGATCGAACCTGCGGACCCAATGTTGCGTAACTTGCAGATCGACGGTCCACTTCCTTCTCCACTGCACTATGGTGCCCGACTTTCTTTTGCACTTCAGCTGAAAAAGACCATAATATAATAGATATCATTAAAAATGTTTTAAAATTTTCTGATTGTGACGGAGAAACGCTTATCTTTTTGCCATAAATCTTACTTACCAGAAGTTTCTAGAAGGCTTGATTTTACCAGTTTTATCATTCTTTAAATTTTGTTTATTCTTTTCATTCATTTATAACAATAATAAAATAAGCCGATGAAAAGTAAAGATAAATAGAGTCACTGGAACTCAATTGATGAGAAATTTATACTCATGTAGAAAAATATTTCACTATATAAACTGTAGTCTTTGTTCATTTTTATGTTTATTAATAAAGATCGGGCAAATAAAGATCGGGCAAAATAAAGATCGGGCAAAATAAAGATCGGGCAAAATAATTTTTAAACTGATAAACATAAAGGAGGTCCAAAATTTATGGGACAAAAAACTAAAAAATTAGAAAAAGAGCGAAATTTTTAGAGAAGTCAGCAGTGGAGTATGCAGACCCCTTGGAATGGGGGGGGGTGTGGTCGTAGGAGTTTTGGAAATAACAAATTTTCGACAAAAAATTCAAATTTCCGGGAAAAATTTTAAAAAAATTTTATAAACAAAATAATTTAAAAATAAAAAACTTCACTGTTTCCGAAACCTAGTACTTATCAGGCAATTAAAAAGGAAACAGTTCGGATAATTGCCTCTACCTCGTGATTGAAAAAATAAAAAATTTTAAAGGGGGTGCATTTTGCGACCATTTGGGAGAAAAATTTTTTTTCGTAAAAATGACCCCATTGGGGGTAATTTGATGCGGGATATATTCATGCACTACACATCATGCCCTACACGAATGCACTCCGATGCCAGTCATTTTTGGAGTGACCTGTAAAAACAATTTTTGATGGTTGTTATTATAATTATTGCAACGGGTTTACAAGCCAACTTTTTTAAAATGGGACGGGAAATGGAGTTTACACGTATAACACTTAATTTTCCCTCTTGACGATGTATGGTGCACCACGGCGCTATAATTACATTTTATTTGTGCGTTATTGTAAGAATTCATCTGCCCTGAATTTTCTTAGATTGCTATGAAAAAGTCACTTTAAAATTAAAATTGATTATTAAAGCGCTCATTGTAGAGTCGTAAATTTTAGCTTGCAAGTTCTTTTTTAATTTGTTGTAAAAAATGATGTCATATTATGACCTCAAAATTAGTGATTTGCACAACCCTAAACTCGTACAAATTTACAGTTTTTATATGGATGTTAGTTTTATTATAACTACCACTTGTTATATCGTTATGTTGTACGTAATTTTCACCAAATCTAACAAATCTATAAAAATGTATAAATATCTTATTATCAACCAACTTTCTTGGAGCTATTTCGTCGAGTTTATTTTTAGTTTTTGGCAACCCATCGTATTACTTTCATATTTTATGTGGTACTCATCAGGGTTATCGCAACATTTTGGCCCTAACATAGTGTATTTCATGTTGTATTTGTTTGTTTTTGCAGCAACCGGGTTTACTCATTCCATATTCTTTTCGTTACTCTTCAGATTGGATATGGTAAAGGCAAAAATTAGATTCGTGTTTACAAATAAAAAGTGGTTGATTTTGGTGCACTTGTTAACACTAATACCAATGATTTTTGCGATACAAGGTAAAAATTAGGAAAAATTAGACTAAAAATTGCCAATTTTGAGTAAAAAATATAAGGGGGTCCCTTACGTTTTTTTCAAAATTTTGGGCAAAAACATAAGAGGGTGGGGGAACCAAGAGAGTAAAAAAATTTTTTCGGTTTCGGGTGGGGATACTTTCTCGGAGTGCCCCGCTTCGCTACAGCCTTTTCCCCTTAGGCGGTTGTTACAATACATGTGTTTCACACATGTGTTTTACACATGTGTAAACACATGTGTTAAACACATTTATAAAAACACATAACTTTTTTCAATTCATGTGTTTACACACGAAAAAAATACACATGTGTTTTTTTCGTGTGTAAAAATCATATTTTACTTATTTTTTTAAAATTTCATAATTTTTCTTGTATAATTTTTGATCGTTTTACCCGATAGATAGCATGAATCATCTTTCGAAATTGAATTGATGGAAACTTCTAGAGACTCACAGCTGCGCTTTTTTAAAACTTCCTATAAGCAGCTTTTCACATATTATTAAATGTTGGAGAAAATTTGGTTTACTGAAATATTGTTTGTGCTGTTTATAAAATCAAGCTTTTTACGACTATTTTGAATTAGGTTACTTTTTTAAAACTTTTTTTAGGGGTTAAAGGGGATTTATGAATATTTTTTGTTATGAATTTTTTCAATAATTATTGATATCTTAGAAAAATCGCAACATGCCACCTAAAAAGGAGACTAAAAGTTTTTTGGACAGATTGCAAGCAGGTTTCGAATTCTCGCTAAACCTATCGAAACAACTAAAGAAAACTCTGATAAAATAGTTTTAGCCCTCTGTGTTTAACATAATTTCATTCTTCATCACGATGGTTTTAAAGAATTAGAAGATTTGGATATTGAAATGGCGTTACTTAATTTAGACCCTCAAATTGCCCCTGGAAATGATGTTGGAGCGGTTATTAGGAACAATTTGGTCCATTATTTTTCAAACGAAGGAGCTGTCCCATGGCAAGATAATATGGTTTAATATATTTTGTTTTGCGCACAACAATTTTTTATAATGAAATAAATAAAAAATCTCGAAAAAGGCAAAAAACAGAAAAAAGAAATAGAAAAATAAATGAATTTGTCTTAAAAATGGCTATTTTTGAATTAATTAAAAATTAAATGCTCTGCTTCTTTTTTGTTTAAAAACACATGTTACAAAACACACGAAAAATGACAGTTTGTTAAACACATGAAAAAAAAACACATGTGTATTGTGTAAACACATGGATAGTGTGTTTTTAAAAAATTTAATGTGTTTTTTAAAAACACATGTGTGAAACACATGTATTGTAACAACCGCCTTATTCACTTATGAAAGTGGCAAAATGTGCAGTCATTCTGATAAAAAAAGCCGCCAAGGTCGAGCGTCGAAAATTTTTTTTGGTTAAGCCATCACCGGAAATTTTTTGGCTACTGGAGCTCCCTTGCGCTAACTCATGCAAAAAATACGCTACTGCTACACCATCTCACCAAAAATTGTAAGAAATTTTTTAGTGGCATTAATTGTCATCAACGTCAACCAAGAAAGCTATAATGACTTCAAATGCCATATTATCACAGAAACCCCAGCAATGGAATATTTTTTCGAAAACTTTACCATTGTCGGAGTAAACCCCAACGCTAATGAAGGCTTCTGGATTTATTTATTATTTTTTGGAGTCGCCGCCGCATTTTTTGTTATGATGCTCATGTTTATAGTAATCCCGATCAGATTTGTGGTGCTCATGCAGAGGAATAAAAAAATCCTGTCAGGGAAAACATATAAATTAAATATTATACTGTTCCAAATTTTGATGGTGCAAACTTTGCTGTCTATAATATTTTTGATAGTTCCAGCTATATTGTCATTAGTTGTAATTGAAGCAAGAGTTCAAGGTGGAAGTAGTTATATAATGTTGTTAACGACTATGCCTGGTTTACACTTTTTTGGGGATGTTTTATCATTGTTGTATATAAAAGTAGGTTATTAGTCACTCCCTCCATAAAATGAAATCTTAGCTACGCTTTTGCCCTCCCCTCAACATGCATATTCCCTTAAACATGAAAAATCGGCTTGATTGAACAAGGGGTAAAAATTTTTTCGGCCAGCAATCCCCTCATTGGATACGCCATTGGCCCCCTCCGTGAGGGAATCCCTTCCCGCGCAAAATGAAATCTTGATCACGCTTTTGCCCTCTCTCAAACACTCATAACCAAATAGCGCTTGATCGTGAAGACCAATAACTAATTTTAGGACTATCGTCGTTTCTTTTATGGAAAACTTCAAAAATTTATGTCGATATTTTACAAAATTTTTGGAATCCAGCACTCGACCACTCATCAAACAGCAATTTCAATAATTCACAGAACCGACTATGCCTTTATCAATCGTAGAAAAACAATCCAGAAAAATTAGTTTTACAGGTGTTTTCCTAATGCCTAAAAAATACAGGGTGTCCCAAAAAAGTAGAATTTTGAAATTTTTAAGGTCTTAAAAAACACGTTTTTGGCCATTTTAAGGGGTTTATGGGTCAAAAAAATTTTTGGACGTCGGATTCGTGTTTTTCAGCTATTTTTACCCATAGAAATGACATTTTTAGAAAAAAAATTTTTTCGAAAAATTGACCCCAAAAAATTTCAAAATTCTACTTTTTTGGGACACTCTGTATTAGAATTAATCTAACTTATTTTTTTAAATTTTGGGAAAATAAAGTTATGGATAGCAAATAATCACTTTGATAAGTTCACTAAGTTTTTTCTCTTTAATAAGTTCGACAGAAAGCCAGCTACCTGTTGTTTTTTATTTTTCCTTAAAATTGTTGGCGACGGGGGGATATAGCCCCCCCCCTAGCTCCCTCCCCTTGGCTACGCCTATGTGTACCAGATAAGAAGTACTTGGATTGTGACAAAGTGATACCATATAATATTCTTTTCGCTTACTCCGGACCTGATATGAAAATGTGATAGTTATTGCTTATATAAAGTGTTGTGTATAAAAAATGACATTTTTTATCAAAAATTGTCAAAAAATGGCCATCGAATAAGATTTTTGGCCAAAAATGCGATTTTTTAGTCATTTTTCATGAAATTACACCTTTCGTGCTAATATTCTATTTCATTGAGTCAGGTTAAATCACTGCATTAGTGCAAGAATGTCACTTCAATAAACGAATGATTTATTTACAAAATTTTACATTTTTATAGACTATTATACAAAATAGAAATGTACAATGAGATTTATCGTGTAGGGCATTTCCAGGACCGTAGGAAGAGCTAAATTTCGGGGGTGGCCCCCACTCGAAAATTTTGAAAAAATCATAAGAGTTCCCTTATGTTTTTTCGAAAATTTTTGGAAAAAACATAAGGGAGGACCAAGGTGATTTTATCGAAAATGATAAGAAAATTACGATGTTTTGAGAAAAAATGATGAATTTTGATTAAAAATAGAAAATTGTGGATACAGGGTGCGTAAAAATATACCGATGATTTTTCCTAATGGCAGGAAATGCCATATAAAATGAATTTTAAAAAATTTTGAAATTAAAAATCATGTCAAGGTTTATTCATCATCCTCCACAACATCCCACGTCTCTAAAATTTTCTTTTCCATAGCAGCCTTTTCTTTCATTGCCGCCAATAACGCTATTTCAAAATCTTCTTTTGTTTCGAAATAAAAATACGATCTTTTAGCTTCTAATTCGATCACATTTTTCTTCCACAAACACCAATATGGACTGATATTTTGTTCGGCAATGGTTTCGAATTTTATCCAACCAATGGAATTACCTTTGATAATGGGATAGTCGTGAACAAGCTTTTGACTAGAGTTGATTTTTTCGTAGTCGAAAAATTTGGTGGCAGCGGTGAGAGTGTCACCATAATGAAGTAGGAAGTCAGCACCAGCGATAGCGGCAGCAATGAATGGGTGGGTAGGGAAGAGGAGATGCCTAAAAATAAATTATGGGGTTAGGTATAGGAATATACAGGGTGGTCCAAAAAAGTGGATTATTGTGATTTTTTGGGACCCGGTTCATAAGGTTTTTTTCATAACAGAAATTTTTTCACAAAAAGTTCTACAAAGTTGTTCCTGAGATCACGACGAACAACTTATTAGAACATCACTTTATATGAAAAAATTTCTGCCATGAAGAAAATCCTTATGAACTAGATCACAAAAATCCTCTTGTTTGGTCAAACTTTTAATTAACCTACCTCATCACCGTAGCAATTTCATGCAAAAACGTATCCATCTCCGGAGCACTATAAATCTCTCGATTGAACTTATTTTCCATCTTCCCCAAATGTGGACTATTCGTCTCTTCAAAAATCCGCCCAGCCCTTCTTATCATCTCCATTAATATCCCATGTGAATAGGCCTCACTAGCTAGTAACCCATGAAATTCTTGATTTTCTGGATGGGCTATCCGATTCTTGGCAGCTTCTACAAGCTGATTTGCTATGTCGTCTACGAAATTGGGGTCATCTTTTGCGATTGCAGTGACACTCGATTTAATATGGTCTTGTAGCAAATCATGTCGGTGAGCTTCAGGAAATGGGACCAAAGCTTGAGCTAGATCGTGTTTATTAATTTCTTCAAGGATTTCCCAAGCTTCGTCATCCATGGCTAAAAATGAAATTGTTTAATTTTAAAAAATGATAAGAAGTTTGATAATCATATGAATACTAAAAGTGAAGGAGGAGTACTTATGTGGTCATATGAGAAAGCACTCAAACCTTCGATTCTTATGGATTATGACAAACAAACATTCGCTTTAGAACAAATATCGACTTAACACAATAACTAGCAAACTCTATATAATGAAATTAATGTTTTTTACACTTATATAAAGTCTGTTTTTTCGCAAATACCGAGTTGCGGATTTGTAGTTACGAAAAAGTTTCAAAACGCCTCTCCTCCGTCAGTTTTCATTCGTTTTTGATGATCTTGAGCTTAAAAAAATCCTCAGAACCTATATTTTAACGATACGGACTGCTTTTTTTGATTTTTATTTTCTAACAAATAGTTTTCTTGCGGAAAAATGTAAAAATACAATTTTCGAAGAGAATATTTAAATTTTAACATCTTTTCAGCATTTTTTTCTTATCTTTTTGTGGGAATTGAGTTGAGAGATGGTTGACCACTAATTAGAAAACTAGTGATCTGCGCTACAACTTTTATATAAACATCTATAGCAAATTTTCGCTTCAATAAAAAGTTAGGCTCCAATCTTTTAGGCATATCCTGATTTTTTGACCGGGTTTTTGACAAACATCGGCAATTTTGATCCAATTCTCGCAGATTTTTAGCCCAACTGATCTTCTCAAAAATTATAGCTTAGATTCTCAGGAAAATTTTGGTATATTGGATATGGTATGCATATATCAAGTTATTGACTAATTACTCTGTAATTAGGCATTTTTAGGTTTTTCTATAAGCGATGCCATTGCAAATGCTCTCTTGCAAATTCAAAATTCCCGCTTAGCTTATGAATTTCTTCTTAAAGCCTCGGTATTCATTTGATGAATAAGCAATGAAAGATAAGGAACGATCTTAAAAGAAAAAATATTGGTTGCATATTTATTAATTTGTTATTTTTTTAAAGAATATACATGGAATTACAAAACGACAATGAAGAATCAACTAAAAACGATGTTCAATTTAATCAAATACAATTTCCTGATGGTCAAATTTATTCTTTCAACCTTGCTGATTTTGAAGAGGGTAAATATGTGGGCTTTTCACAATTTGGTGTCAACAGTTTTCTTCATAAGCCAAGTGGAAAAATGCAGAAAAAATTCAGATCCCCAAAAATCATAAAAGTACACTTTTTGCGTCCCCACGTAAAATTTTTTAAGCCCATAGCTCAGTGGATAAAAAAGTGCCCATCCGATCGGGCAAATAAAGCAACATAGAGACCGCCAGATTCGATCCCAAAAAGGGTAAAACTTTTTAATTTTCAAACAATAATAATAAACAAAAATAAATTCGACCTCTTAGAATTTTTAATTCATTGGATTAAGAGAAATCTTGACTTCATATATGTTATCTATGGGGGTGAAATTTTCAAAAAAACATTTTTATATACAGAGTAGACCAAAAAACTATGTAATTTTTTATCAAAAAAGTTGAGAAAATTGTTGAAATTTAATTATTTTTACCTATATAGAGTAATTTTTATGCGAAAAATTGATTTTCAAGGTTATTTTTAGGCTAGAACATCGAAAAAGTGATGAAAATGGAAAAAAGTCAATTTCGAAACAGAGTTGGGAATTACCACACCACCCCACATCACACCGTGTGGTGTGGTATGATGTTGGGGTGTTGTGGAGTGGAATTATTGGCGGAATGGCACACCAGTGTGATGTGGCACGACTACGATGGCGATACAGTAAACGCTCGTTAAGCGAGCATCCCTTTAAGCCTCCCCCCCCTCAAAAATTCGATAAGCGGGCCCCCTTCCCTCCCCCTCTAGGGTGGCCTGCTTAACGAGCGTTTACTGTATTATTTTTTTAACAAAAATTTTGGCCACACCACACTGGTGTGCCATCCCACCGATAACACCACACCACCCTGCATCACCGGGGTGGTGTGAACCACCCTTCCCAACTTGTTTCAAAAAAGTAAAAAAAGATAGAGATAAACGAATTTTCGCTTACTCTCTACGAGAACATATGTTTTTAGAGGATGAATAGCGCTTCAAAACAAGTAAAATAAGTAAAAAAAGCGATCAAGTTTGTGATGCTGGAGAGGTCGAGGACAGACCAGGATCAAGACAGGACAAGTACTAGGACAAAACAGACCAGACAGGACCATGCCAGAATCAGGACTAGGGCAGGACGGACCTGGCCTGGAAAATCATCTATTCAGGGTAAAATTAGCTGAACAATACGAATTTCATAGCCATTTGACAAATCAAAATCAAAAACATGTACTTTTTAGGTCATCTTCGACCTTTATTGTTAACTAATTATTATAAATATGATATTTCGAAAAAATAACAGGGAAAATTGATTCTTAAAATTTTCATGATGATTTTTTGTAACAAATGTTAATGAAATCCCTAATGGAATCACATCCTTGACAAGAAATGGCAATGATCTTCCTGCAAGTGTTAATGGCACTATCTAAAATAAGGCGATGTTAAAGCTGTAAATATATGAGTACTTTTATAACTACACGGACTATTATCATTCAACTGTTCGCCGGGATTATTCGTGTTGTATAGTTGACCTTGTTTAATAGCAATGTAGTGATGACAATCAGCGTTTCCATTGCCTAAATTTTGAATTTTCATTATCGAAAAAATTGAAAACTCTTACTATTACATACGGCACCGATGTAAGCTCGAGTTTTCGAGTCTCGAGATTCGAAATAAGCACCATCTTCGGCACGAACACATATTTTTGGACAGCTATTGGCTCCTGTGTCACTAGAAAGTATATAGGAGACGTCATTGTTAGCGCCTTGCATATTAGCTGCAGTCGTCTGTGAGAAATATTGTACCGACCCAGTCGAGCAATAGCAAGTGTCTAAAAAATGTGGTTAGTTATGAGTAAAATATTGTTGTGCTATAAGGTTTCAAAAATGATGAAAAAACGAATTTAAAAACTTGAAACTTTGTCTTACTTATTGGTGACTTGGCATTGTTAAAAGGAACAGCATTATTTGCGATAAAAAGTCCGGCTGGGTCTTTGTCTACTGGCAATGGACAAGCTAAAAAATATTTATGTTATAAGAAAACGAGATGAGAAATTATACTTATACTACAGCTTGCAGAACATTGACCAGGATTTCCATCAGGTCCTTGTTTGCCATCAGGTCCTTGCTTGCCAACAGGTCCAATGGGTCCTTGTAAGCCATCGGGTCCTAAAAGATAGGAAATTTGATCAAATAGAGTAAAAACTATCATAAATACCCTGCTTGCCATCAGGTCCTTGCTTTCCATCGGGTCCTTGCTTTCCATCAGGTCCTTGTTTTCCATCGGGTCCTTGCTTTCCGTCGGGTCCTTGCTTCCCATCGGGTCCCTGCTTTCCATCAGGTCCTTGTTTTCCATCGGGTCCTTGCTTTCCATCCGGTCCTTGCTTTCCATCGGGTCCTTGTTTTCCATCGGGTCCTTGCTTCCCATCGGGTCCTTGTTTTCCATCGGGTCCTTGCTTCCCATCTGGTCCTTGCTTTCCATCGGGTCCTTGCTTTCCGTCGGGTCCTTGCTTTCCGTCGGGTCCTTGTTTTCCATCGGGTCCTTGCTTTCCATCCGGTCCTTGCTTCCCATCGGGTCCTTGCTTTCCATCGGGTCCTTGCTTTCCATCGGGTCCTTGCGGTCCTTGCAATCCATCGGGTCCTTGCTTTCCATCGGGTCCTTGTTTTCCATCGGGTCCTTGCGTTCCTTGCGGTCCTTGCAATCCATCGGGTCCTTGCTTTCCATCAGGTCCTTGCTTTCCATCGGGTCCTTGCTTTCCATCAGGTCCTTGCTTTCCATCGGGTCCTTGCGTTCCTTCCGGTCCTTGTAATCCATCGGGACCTTGCTTTCCGTCGGGTCCTTGCTTCCCATCGGGTCCTAAAAAAGTAGGAATTTGAACAAAAATAGACAAAGGAAAAAATAATGTATTTAAGAAAAAATTTATTTTTTGGAAAAACACGAAAAATTTTTATTTAAAATTTGACCTATTTAGGGTAACGTTTTTATCTAAAAAGTCAATTTTCGAGGTTATTCTTATGGGCTTCGCAAATGAAAATTAATTATTGAAGCAACTAAATTTTCATAAAATTTAATGCTTCAATAATCATTTTTCACGATATTTGAGAAGCTCTATGATAAAAATAACCTCGAAAATGGGACTTGTTGTATAAAATTTACCCTATATAGGTAAAATTTTCGATTTAAAAAATTGGAGAAAGTTCCCCTCTGATGACCATTTATCATGAAAAAAAATTCAAAAAGAAATTTAAAAAAAAATTATTTTTTGAACACGCAGAATATCGAAAACAAGAACGGCCAGCTAAAGAAAATGCTACGAAGAAAACATGGCGTTGTAGACCACATTCTTCCAAATTTACTGAAGGAATTCAACTGGCGTGAGCGCTTTGGCCAGAGAGATATGGTGGTCTACAACTTTTGGAGTCAAGTCGCAGCTATATTTCCATGCCAACCTTAAGTCACTCTAAGCGCACTTCTTATCCCAACGGCCCTCTTTAGGGCCACATTCGAAACAAGGAGGATCACATGTTATCATCAAAAAATCACAAAAAATATATGAATTTTGACTAAATTTTTTTCATGATAAATGGTCGTCAGAGGGGAACTTTCTCCAAAAATTTTTTTCCAAAAAATCACAAATACGAACTTTTTTCTTGGGCACTCAGTAAATACCTTGTTTGCCAATCGGTCCTTGCTTTCCGACGGGTCCTTGCGGTCCGGGTTTTCCTTGCTTTCCAGTTTTTCCACGTTTACCAGGCTCTCCTACACATTTACATTCTCGTGAATCTGATTTTTTATATTCTTCAGAACTTTCACTATGACCGTAATTTAGATCATATCCATCTCCATAGATATCTGCATATCTTCTGCTTCTAATACTCGACGAATTTGGCGAAGGTTGTATATAACCCAAGGTTACATATGAATTTATGCAAAGAAAAAATATTCCACAAAGGAATCTCATTTTCTAGAACAACTTATGCAAAGAATTTATGTAAAGAAAAAATATTTTTATCGATGAGCCACTTAAATATCGCCACCATATTATTCATTAACATTTTATGCTAAACAATCTTTAATATGTTTTATGATCAGGGACTAAAATTGAGACTGGTCAAAAAAATTTTCTTATGTTTTAAATGACAAAGTCTCAAATGTTCATTGTTCAACCTTTATTTTAATTGTTGATTAACAATGAGAAATTCCGATTGTTCAATTGTCCAAAATGAATTAATTGTACATTATTAAAAAATACCTGGGTACCAAACGCCTATAGCATACGTGTATAGAGGGGGCAATTTTTGCCCCCTCTACCGGAGGTCCTGGGCCAAAAAAATAACATAAGTGTCTCCTTATGGATTTCCAATTTTTTTGAAAAAATGATATTTTTTAGTAAAAATTATCCATTTTTTCGATTTTTTGGTAAACCCAAAAATGCCCCCTCAAAAAATGACCCAAAATCGTCAAAGCCCCAGCAAATTCTTGGAAAATTGTTTGTTTTTACAGTAAATTCTGAGTCGTTAATCGCGTTTGAAATTTTTTATTACAACGAAATCCCTGTTTCTGGGTTTTCGTTGTAATAAACAATTTTCAAAAATAGCTAACTTCAAACGCGATTATCTCAAAGCCATTCAGAATTTACTGTAAACACAAAAAATGCTCCACTTTTCATGAATTTTCCGAATATATACAAATTATAGCAATTTTGGCTAATCTAATAAATTTTCAATTTTTGACCTCCTACTAGCTATAAACTTAAGCTATCCAGCAACACCAAGATCATCAGGATTGGATTACAGGCTAAGAGTTATGTACAAAAAAGAGCGGTTAATTTAGGGACACTCTGTATATTATTAATCTTTTTTTGAAAATTTGGAAGAGAAAACGACTAATATTTTTTATCGTCTTTATGTATGTTGTACCATCCGCACGGTGTTCCAAAGTGTGTCCAAAAATGGAGTCACATATGAAAATACGAAAAAATGTGTACTCTAGTTGCTAATAACTCATTGCAAAAGGAGTTAGAAAATTTCACTACTGCGCTTTTTTGAATGTTGCAAAAAAAATTTGACTCCAGGTGGACTCGAACCTGAGACCTTGGGGTCAATCCAGATGTTGCG
>JAQGBS010000513.1:0-21013 GCA_034698545.1 Acrobeloides obliquus
CAAGAAGCGGCTAATTGATTTATCAATGGTTGAACATGCCTTTTACAAACAGCATCGTACTTGTTCGATGTTCTGATTAAGGATTTAGCTTGGCCAGAAATTTGCACGAGTATACGAAAATTTTTCAACGTTCGAAGTCCCTTAACAAAAATTTTTTAATAAATAGGGATAAAAATACGTACTTTTTGAACTTCATCCAAATCCTTCAACTTACCAGCTTCATTGGCAAATTCTTCAATAACAATCGATATTCTGGCAAAATGCTTATGCATCTCAGACCATTTTTCATGCAATAGAGTCAAATATTTTGTCGCTTCGGAGATGAATTCAATCACCTTCTCCAAATCCATCCGCTCCAAATCCGTGTTTTTGACCATAGCGGTAAAATTGGCGATTTGTTCTTCAACCAGATCAATTTCTTTGCGTTGCTTATCTAACCGATCTTTTTCTTGTTTATAACGTGCTTCTAAGCTCCTTCTTACATCTCGATTACGATCCTAAATTTGTTTTTTTTATAGAAAATGTTTTCTATATCAATTACACTAGGCAAGTCTCTTTTTCTCCGTTCATTTACATTATTTTCATCAGTATTGTTTTTGTCGCCTGAAATTTTATTTGCACTATCCCCAATATTTTTCACACCATTGACGATATTTTCTGCATCGTTATCTTTCGCACCATTGACAACATTTTCTGCAACGTTAACAACATCTTTCACATCATTGACATTTTTTCCGGAGTTTTTGCTGCCGAAAATGATAGGCAACAAATCCTTTAATTTTATACCAGCGATAAAATCTTTAAATATAAGACCCCAACCAGTTGCTTCTCGCTCGGCCTCCTGAAAAATAATAACTATTTTTGACGTCCCGTATAAGGTTAGTACAATCTCAAAAAATTTTCATTAACCCTTATATGCCCGTTGACCGAAATTTGATGTTCAAACTCAAAAAGCCAAACAACCAAACGTGATTCAAATTTTTTTATGATTTATGGGTTGGGCTTGAGACATGACAAACATCTTGCGCATATAGCCAGGTCTCCTACTACTTTGAATAAGGGATTCAAAACCTATGCCATGATAGGTAAAGGGTCTAACTCAAGGAAAATTTTTTGCAAAGGGTCCGAATAAAAATTCGCTATCACTGTTGAGTTAGACCCTTTATCTATCATGGCATAGGTTTTGGAAATCCCTTATTCAAAGTATTAAAAGATCTGGCTATATGCGCGAAGTGTTTATCATGTCTCAAGCCCAACCCATAAAGCATAAAACAAATTGAATCACATTTGTTTGTTTGGCTTTTTGAGTTTGAACACCAAATTTCGGTCAACGGGCATAAAGGGTTAAGCGGTAAATCTAGGGACCGTGACGGCCTTCATCATCATAGGATTTCATAAAGAGGGAGGGAGAGAGGGGGCTTCTATAGTTCATTCACGCCCAAAAGTAAAAAAAGTTTGGCTCATAGCTTAGTGGTAGTGTGCCGGACTCGCACGTTATATAACGCGGGTTCGATTTGCTGGAGTCAATAATTTTTTTACATTCAAGACTGGCTGAAAGTTTTTGCCTTTAGGTTTTTACATGCGAAAAACACGATTTTGAAGTTTCTGAGGCATGAAACTCGATGGGAAATCGAGATCTACACAAAGCCATAAAATTTACATGTTCAAACATGTATAAAACCAATTTTTGTATAGATCTCGATTTCCCATCAAATTTCATGCCTCGGAAACGTCAAAATCGTGTTTTTAACATGCAAAAACCTAAAGGCAAAAATTTCATCCGGTCTTGAACGTAAAAAAATTATCTCCAGCGGGGAACGAACTCGCTCCATATAGCGTGCGAGTCCGGCACACTACCACTAAGCTATGAGTGCCAAACTTTTTTTTACTTTTGGGCGTGAATGGATTATAGACAGGGTTGCCAGATGACAACTTTTAGGTTGTTTTTACAACCTCAACCAAGTTTTTCTAACCCTGACAACCTCAAAATTACAACTTCATGTAACATTTCGAAAAATATATAAATGATGTAAAATTTTTACAAGAAAGTTTTTTTTTAAATTTCTTATTCGTCATAGAAAATCTATTAAAAAGATATTTGGAGTTCTAAATTTGGCAATCTTCCATTTTTGATAAAAGAAGACGACCCAAAAACAACCTCAAGTAAAATTTTAACAACCTCAATTCTAACCAAGACAAGGTTTTGACAACCTTTAGAAAAAATCCATCTAGCAACCCTGACTATAGATCTTGATGGTTTTGGGATCAAAAAAACCTTTCTGGAACAGCTTTTCATGATTTTTTAGAGTCAAAAAATTGATTTTTCTAATAAAAACGTTTTTTCGTGATTCTCGTTGTCATTTTCATGATTTTCAGTCGTTTTTATGAGAGTCTACATAATCCCCGAACTTTTTCTGATAGAACTTACCAAAAGTGCGTTATGAATTGTTTGTATGTCACGACGGCATTCATTATAATATTCCATTTCTCGTTCATGTCTTTGTTTGGCAGCATTACTTAGTTCAGTAAATTGAACTTTGACTTTTGCCAGCTCGGCTACATTGTTTTCATCAAAACTTTTTCTAGCCAAACAAGCCAAGTTTAATTCTTTCGTGATCTAAAAACTCCTATATATTTTTTGAGAGAGGATCAGAAGATGATATATTTAACCCGAAAAAAATTTTTTTACTGTCAGGAGATTTAACGGTAGTTTTTACTATAATTGTAAGCAGCGAGGGGGAGGGAATCTGGATAATTATAACTTTCAGTCGAAAAGGATTTCATACTCCCCTTATGATATTCTCGAATTTTTTAAGAAAAATCGAAATTTTCGGCCGTTTGTCCATTCTTAAATCGGGCATGGCTATGCCTCTACCGGACCAGGGCTGTCAAAAAGTGTAGTTTTTGACATCACTTACTATAGATGAGCTTCACTAAGTGTAGCGACAAGATTTTGCGTTTTTCTATAAGGTCATGACAAGATTCATGAAAAATCTAGTCTCAACTTCAGTGAGCGAAGTTACATAAAACGTGAGAGTTTCATGCTATTTTTCTTTAAAATGACTGAAAACCTTCAAAAATGGGTAAATATTGCATTTTTTGAAAAAATCGGCCACTTTACTTACTGAAGCCCAAACTTCACTAACTGAAGTTCACACTTCACTATCTGAAGTCTGGACTACAGTAAGTGAAGTACGAACTATATTAACTGAAGTTGATGGATTTTCAAAAATAATTCATTTTTAACCTCCGACCTTATCATTTTCCATGAATCTTGTCATAATCTAATAGAAAAACGCAAAATTTTGTTACTTCACTTAGTGAAGCTCATCTACAGTGAGTGAAGTCAAAAACTACATTTTTTGACAGCCCTGTACCGGACACCCTTTAGACTTTTTTGAATCCCCCTTTCCAATCCATTTCTTACATAAAGAACTTCTTCAAAGTCATTTTTAGTATTGTTCGCAAGAGTTAGACATTTTGTCGAGCTTTTTTTTAGGTCCATATCAAATTCTTGTAGGATTTCTTTGGCTGTATCAAGATCAGATTTCTAAAATTGTTATGTATGCAATAAAATGTGCCAACACTCAAACAAATTGAAACTTTACTTTTATTTTTCCCTGAAATATACCTCTCTAAGAGCCATAAAGGCTATTTCAAAATCGAGATTTTTTAAGATGAGCCCAATATGGAACATATTATTTTGAGAATTTTGAAGAGCCGAAGTCAAAGAAGATCCGATCTAAATCTTTTTTTAAAAATCGGTTCGACGAAAAAATTTTTTACTTGCCAAATGCTAGCTTTCAAGGAAGTTGGATGAGTTAGATATTTATATGTAAAGGAATTTGGTATGATTAAACTAGGATCCGGTGCCGCATTGGTAACTAACACAAGCCCTTCAAAAAGAACCACGGATTCGGCCGCACAAACAAGTCCTTCTAATGAATCATCAAATGATAGTGCTTGTAGGGTAGCGTTTGCATCAAAGGATTTGATTTCGGTGCTCTAAATTACAGGGTTAGCTTCGGGATGGGCTTTATCCTAGGGATGGGTCTTACAAGAGAAGTTATCCAGAAGTCAGAGAGCAAATTTTTTATCGACTATGTAAAACATTAATTATCCGATGGGACGTTGAAATAATGCAAAATTAGCTCCCCAATCAAGGACGTAGGCAATGGGGACAACCTGACCCAAACCTTTTTTTGTGATTATTTTTTTAGCGAAAAAGAATCATCAAGGTCGAAAAATAATCGCAAATGATTAAAAATAATCAAAAATGGCATCTCTACTCCAGTCCCAAACTAAGAATCTAGATGGCCAACATGTTTAAAAAAAGTTTTGTTTATTGAATCAACTTTACCACTTGATTATCAATAACTGGCATACACCAACAAATGAAATTGAGCAACGTAAAAATGAAGATGATTCTCAGCATCTTTGCTCAACTTTCAATTAATCTAAATTCTTACAAGGAATAGTCATGAAGTGTGTCCTCGAAATTTTGAATAATTTCAACGTCATTAGATGCAGAAAAAATATATAAGAAACACATATTTATTTGTTTTTACCCCAAAATTTCAGAGAGCTGTATTTTTTGGATTAAAAATTTTAAAAAATAAAGTGCAAAAAAGTATTGACCCCGGCGCGGTTCGAACCCGATATTGGTTTCTAAAAAGCTCAAGTGATAGGGCGAAACTGTGATTTTTATTTTTATGTTCGTCTAATGTAGTGGTAAGCTCGTGGGCTTTTTAGAAAGAAATATCGTGTCCCGCATGGTAGATATTTTTTTGCATTTTATTTTTAAAAATTTTTAATCCAAAAAATACAGCTTTCTTAAATTTTGGGGTAAAAACGAATAAATATGCGTTTCTCATATATTTTTTCTGCATCAAATGACGTTGAAATTATTCAATATTTCAAGGACACTTGGTAACTATTTCTTGCTAGCATTGGAACAAACGTTTGATCAAAAACCAATCTTATATAACAGTCTTGCTGTTCTATGACTTCATTTTTAATCAATCTAGGCTCATTCTAAATCAGGGACAACAACGGTTGACGGCAAAAAAAATTACAAACAACTGTTGATAGCTTGCTGTTCTATAACCTCATTTTTAATCAATCTATACAAACAACGGTTGATGGCAAAAAAATTACAAACGTCTGTTGATGGCTTGCTATTCTATGACCTCATTTTTAATCAATCTAGGCTCATTCTAAATCAGGGACAACAACGGTTGACGGCAAAAAAAATTACAAACAACTGTTGATAGCTTGCTGTTCTATAACCTCATTTTTAATCAATCTATACAAACAACGGTTGATGGCAAAAAAATTACAAACGTCTGTTGATGGCTTGCTATTCTATGACCTCATTTTTAATCAATCTAGGCTCATTCTAAATCAGGTATAACATCTGTTGATTGCAAAAAAAACAAAGATTGATGGTAAAAAAATTACAAACAATTGTTGATAGCAAAAGAATCTCGGATGTGTAACAGCAGAAAAAAGTGTTTGGAGTCAGCGGTATAAAGTGGAGTAAAAAACGATTGTTTACCATATCATGATTTATATCCTCCCATTTTTAGTTTTTGTTTATAAAAGAAGAAGGATTTTTTGCAACTAATGATAACAATCAGAATGATTTTGAATTGGTTAAAAAATCTTATAATTGTCTCATAATTCTATAATGAGGTCATTTTAATTGTAAATAGAAAAAATGGTTTTTAGAAATTTTCCATTTTACATTAAAAATGATTCTTAATTATTTTTATGATCTCATTTTTATTCGTGTTTCCATACCTCGATGCCCAGTTGATATCATTCTAAATCATACTATAAAATTATATATATATACTAAGTAAAAAAGAAGTAATACATCTTACTGTTCTCTTAACAAATTTTGCTTTTTTCATAAGATTGTTTCAAATTTCTATACAGGGTGTTTCAAAATTAATGAAGATTTTATGTTTTCTTTTATTCTGCTATTTTTTTATTCTCCCTATTTTTTTATTCCTTCAAACCAAGTAAAAAGTTGCAAAATAATATAGAAATCGAAAAATCTTCAATAATTTTGAGACACCCTGTAAATAAGTCAAAAAAATTTTTTTAGAGAATGGGTCCCCATCTCCCCTTAATCTTTTTATTTTTTGCTATTATAATCGGAAATATTCAATGCACGGATATTCAACTGGATGAATATATACGAGATATGAGGAATTTGAAAGCGGATTTTGATAACGTAAGAAATTATCCGGTAGTAGGGCGTTTTTTAGAATTAGACATTTTTTAGTCTTTTTTTAAACGAAGTTGATCAATTTTTAGCAATATAATTAATAAATTTCGTGTAACGTTTTTAGATTCATAACAAGTACATCGAATCTACATCGAACGAGACAGGATCAAACGAGACATTATCGATTCAAGAACAGCAAATCAATGATTTTCGAAATAAAGTTTCCCATTTGCTCAACAAATACAAGAGCCAAGAAGCTCTCATAAAAGGGGCAATCGACCGATCGAATCATGAAATTTCTCGTGTTTTTAACGAGTTGCAACAAGTTGATGCTCAATTGGGGAATATTCGACATCAGATCAATGCGAATGTAATCACACGAGATATAACTCAGCAAAACTTAAATCGACAGCATGCTGAAATCCATCAGGTATAAATGAGAGACACGGCCAAATTTCAATCATACATATTTAGTATAACCAAGACATAGCCCATTATAATAGTGAAATAGATAGAAAAAAACAACGATGCAAGACTATTTTTAGAAAAGCTTGGTGTAAATTTAGCAAAGTAAGTTGAATAAAAAAGGGGATTCAAGGCCAACTTTTGGGATTCAAAAAAATTTCTTCGAATAAATCGAGTAGACTTCTAAAATCGATCGGAGAATCCAAAAGTTAAAGAATCGATTTTTTCATAAACTTCGATAAAAATTATACCCATCATTTTCGAAAAGAACGATTTTAATGGTTTTGGGGCCCAAAAAAATTTTCTACTCCTTTTTTATGATGTTTATTCGACAAAAATCGATTTTGACAAGTTTAGGGGGTCTAGAAATTTTTTATGATTTCTTGAACGTTTTCTGGGTTGTGTGACTTTTCATAAATTGATTTTTCACAAGAATTTTTCAAATATCTAATACCAGGTTCGGTCCATACTTGAACAGGAGGGTAAGATCTTACCTACCCTAGGGCCCCTAAACTGGGTTCTAGTGGGTTCTGAGATTTATTTTCGGGGAAGGATGTTGTCAAATACTGCAATTGTCCAATTCTTTATAGATAAAGGGTTACAATCGAACATCATAGAACCCATTAGAACCCAGATTGTTAGGGGCCCTGTCTACCCCCTCAATAGAAAATGGGGTTGACCCCTCTTCTATAGAAAGTATAGGATTTTAACTCTGCGCAAAAGCGGGCGCCGAAAAAACGGATTTTTAGTAGATCTCGCTATATCCCTTCAGCCCCCCCCTCAGACATCCAAAATCGAATTTTTTGAGAATTCTTTTTAATTAACATCCCCCTTTAGGCTGTTCTTAACCAAGGTCATCTAGTTGATATAAACGTACTTAGAGGTAGGAAGCATCACGCAGAGTCCCAAATAGCCGCACTTAGTCGTAAGTTGTATGTAATTTTTCGAATTCATATCTTTTAGAACAAACTGCACAAAAGAATGCCGAAATAGCTAATTTGCATGCACAGCTCAGTCATCTCGAAGCAAGATCAAGAGACTTGAATGCTTTAAAAGGATCGTACCATCACTTCCAGAACAAAGCCGTTCCTTGGGTCAACATTTTGGGCGAAGCTGTCCAGTGGCTACAGCATCTACAGATTCCTTTGGAGGAGGCTAATGTCCAAACGGTTGAAAATCCAAGCCTGTACTTTGCTCATAAGCTAGAGCTTGTATACGCAAATTCAGCACATGAATATGAGAAACTTTTGCAAGAGGTAAAAATTTTTTAAATTTTTTGTAAAAAAAATTTTAGGCAAACAACTTTTTTGTACGAGAAGGTACTCATGTGTTGACATTCAACTATTGAAATGCCCTAAAACGAATGCTCTCTATCTTCAACCTTCAAAATTAAAACAACTATTTATTGATGATTTTATTTGTCAAAATTGTACATATATTAGCGTAATAAAATTGTAGAATTCCAGTCACAAGATACACTAAAAATCCCATTTTTCCCTTACTTTTTGCGTAGAACGTTTACAAATAACTATCAAAACTATCTCAGATGTAAATATATTTGAACTTACCATATGTTTCATTTTGTGAAAAGTCATGTTTTAGGGTAATTTTTGTCGGAGAATTCGAATTTTTGGTCATTTTGTTATGAAATCTATACCCTTTTTATCAGTTTAGCACTTTGGGGTCCAATGGACCTGGTTGCCTAGGCTCATAATTTTTTCTTTTTTTTCAACTAAATCGATTTTCTTTCAAAAAAGAACATTTATTGAAAAGGCAAAAATATTTCGGCGGAACAGGGATTTTAGTTCAAGCCTATATATCGCTGACTCCAAACATTTTTTCTTCTGTTATACATCCGAGAATCTTTTGCCATCAACAGTTTGTAATTTTTTTGCCGTCAACCGTTGTTTGTCTAGGTTGATTAAAAAGGTCGTAGAACAGCAAGCCATCAACAGTTGTTTGTAATTTTTTTTACCATCAACCGTTGTTTGTTATTTTTTTGCAATCAACAGTTGTTGTTCCTGATTTAGAATGAGCCTAGATTGATTAAACATGAGGTCATAGAACAGCAAGATTGATATATAAGATTGGTTTTTTGTACTTGGTTTGAAAATTTTGTCCCCTCAAACTAGCCTCGGTAGTGCAGTGACAAAGCAGCGGCTTCTTAGCCACAAGGTCGCAGTTCGAATCCCGCTTGGAGCCAATTTGGTTCCAAATTGGCTTCAAGTCAATGCACCACTGAGGCTAGTTTCAGGGCAACAAAATTTCCAAACCAAGTAATTCTGAAAAAAAGATTTCCCCGGGACCAGATAATTCTATTTCCCAACCCTGATTTCAACGTCATATGATTTCAAAAACGCGTCATTTTTTGTGAACAAGTTCATTATTTTTAATGAATCTTTTAAAAGATTTTCGTGCATCTGAATTTATTTTTTTACAGGATGATTAAAAAGTGTAATTTTCGTGAAAAAATTTTGGGTCCAAAATTTTTTTCATTAAAGATAACCCCTCTATGGATAATTTTATGCGGGGAAATCGTTTGCGCGTATTTGTAAACCCTGATCCTGATTCAGAGAAAAATTGTGCAGCAAAAATTGTCATATTTTGCCACACAAGAAACGCAATTTCTCCTGAATCTGGGCCAGGGAAGTATTTTCAGGGTTCAAGAATGCGCGCAAACTATTCCTGTCATAAAATTACCCCTAGGAAGTTAATTTTTTTAAAATTCGGGTCTTAAAATTTTTTCACATAAAAAATCACAAAAATTGCAAACAGATGTCGAAGATGCCTAAAAAACAAAGGCAACGAGAGTCATCATAGTGCAACCGGTAGGGACGCTCGATGATCATTTTTAACGGGGAGGGTTCGATCCCGGTGGTAAACATGCTACATGTTTTCAAAAAGATGCTCGTGCTTAAAAATCATGTAGTATCTTTTTGAAAACATGTAGCATATTTACCAACGGATCGAACCCTCCCCGTTAAAGATGATCTTTGAGCATCCCTACCGGTTGCACTATGATGACTCTTGTTGCCATCGTTTTTTTTCAATTTTAACAGCATTGGCACTTTTTTAAATCACCCTATACAGAATGAGTCAGAAAAAAGGGCAACTTTTGCGATTTTTGGGGCTCGAAAAATTTTTAAAAAAATAACTCTATGTGGGTTTCCTATGCGGGGAATCGATTCCGCGCATTCCCGGAGCATGAAACGCTTCTTTGATCCTGATTCAGGGAATGGGGGTTAGTGTATTCGCTCGAAAATTGACAAATTTTCTATTTTCGATCGGAAATCATCCATCTGGAGGTAATTTTATGCGGAGAATTGATTGTGTGCATTTTTAAAGTATGAAAAAATTTCATTGCCCCTGAGTCAGGGAATGGAGGTGGTTTTTCAAGTCTTCTTTTTTTAATCATTTTACAAATGCGCGCAACAAAATTCCCCGCATAAAATTACCCTCAGATGAATGATTTCTGGGCGAAAATAGAAAATTTTCAATCGTGTCAATATCAACACCCATTCCCTGAATCAGGGTCAAGGAAGCGTTTTAATGCTTCGGGAATGCGCTAATCAATTCCCAGCATACAATTACTCCTATATGGATCATTTTTAAAAAAATTTCGGTCCCATAAATCATAAAAATTGCCCATTTTTTCTGGCTCATCCTGTAATTTTTAAACATTTCTTGTTTCAGTCATGGACAATCCACCTTCTAAATTATCTCATGAAACAACTCCTTTGGCACAAGACCATAGGAACCAAAAAATTGCTAGTGCTCAAGGACCACCACCACCATACATTCTACCACCGAGCTCAAGTACAGGATTTTTCAAAAAAAGTGGATTTTTGTTTTTCAAAAATGACCCCTATAGGTGAATTTTTATTCGGGAGAATCGATTGCGCGCCTTCCTGAACTCTGAAAATGCTTCCCTGATTCAGGAAAATCGTTTGTATTTTGAAGTGAAAATGAAAATTTTCGCTTCAATACACACATCGATATCCCAGAGTCAGGGAAGCATTTTCAGGGTTCGGGAATGCGCGCAATCGATTCCCGCATAAAAATACCCCTATAGGGTTCATTTTTGAAAAAAAAATTTTTCGGGCTCAAAATCATGTAAAGAATCATAAAAGTCCACTTTTTTGAAACCCCCTGTATAAATTTATGTTACTTGTACAAATTATTATAAATAAATTTTTAGTTCCCTATGCTCCAACCACGATAACCGTTGTTTTTATTGTGCCACTGGAATTCAATTCAAAGCCAGCCAAAGTCATGTGTCCATCTTGTAATATGTCGATCACGACTCGTGTTGAGCATCAAGCGGGCACTATGACTTTGATTCTTTGCTTTTTTGTCAGCATTTTCGTTTTATGTTGTGATTTTACCAAGGTATTTATGGAAAATGTTTGAAAATGCTTCCCTGAACCAGAATTATCCTAGTTTTGCTTTAACACACACCGCATCCCTGAATCAAGGACGGAGAAGAATCTTCAAGGTCCGTCAATGCGCGCAGTCAACTTCTCGTAAAGAAACGTTTTAAAAAACTTGAATTATTTTGAAAAAATTGCACAAAAATCGAAATCCCATTTTTTGGTCCACCCTATTATATGTTTTAGGACGTCAACCACTTCTGTCCAATTTGTCAACGTCGATTGGGAACTTACCGTCGTCCATGCTCTTCAAGGATCACGTTCATTATTCTCATCTACCTTATTATTTTCATCATTTATATTATCTTGCTTGCTATAAGTGATTCTCATCACTATAATGGATGATTCTCGTTAAACATTTCATTAAATCTTATTTAAGTGCACACTCTCATACTATTACGAATTTCTATTTCTTGTATATATATGTTGTAGCTGATCCTGGATTTCAGCCAATCCTGCATCGGCTAGCTAATCCTGGCATATCGGTCTTGATCCAGGATCGGCTAGCCAATGGCTTAAGTCTAGGCTTAGGCCTAGGCTGTGACCTAGATTTGGGCTTAGGCAAGCCATCGGCTAGCCGACCCTGGATCAAGACCGATGTGCCAGGATCGGCTAAAGCGTATATATGTAAGATTTTGTATACTGATTTTGATAAGTGAATAAAGATTTTGCTGTATTATACAAGAGAATAAATATTAGCAACAAGAAAAAAATAAATAGTTAATTTTCACGTGAACAATTTTCACATTTTTCAATTTTGTTTTTGGGGAGGGGGCAGTACTGTTATTCGATTTTCCAAAAAGCAAAATTTTTCAAAAAAATGATAAAAATGGTACTTGTTTACAAGAGTAACAAACTTTTGATATATATAAAAATATCATTATTTTATTGTTTATCTTGATGAAAACGGGCTATAGGACCAAAATTTAGGCATATTATACCTTTTTGAGCTATCCCCTATCGTTCGCACATGGTTTTAGTGAAAAATTTTTGTGGCGGACCTTGAGGTTCCCTTGTAAGTTAATTGTTAAACAGTAAGTTGATTTTCGAGAATATATTGGGTTGTTCGATAAGTATCGTCGGCCAAAAAAGTACATCTAAATTGGCATTTTTCGCTTGCTTTTCTTTCTGGCAGATGTATTTCAATATGAAAAACATTTCTAGCGTAGTTCCTATATAATTACCGGATTGCATTAACAATGGTTTTAACATTCTTTAATAAACTATCAATTTCACTCAAAATATTTTTGATTTCGTCAGAAAGCTGTTCTCGAAGATAATTCTTTTTGTAAGGAGAGGTTATACGTTTCGACAATGTGTGCATGTTGTGAACAGGATCCGCCAAGCGTTTGAAATCAGATAGGGCGGTTACTAGTTTTTGATCATTGTCGGTTACATAGGTTAAAAGATGTAAAAGTTCCAAGTCAAAACCGAGACGTACCATTGAATCAATAAAATCTTGTTTGATATCGTCACTGGTCATACTTTCCATTGTATACTTGTGAAGACTCAGGCAATAATTTCTAATATGCCTACAAAGTTTTATTACTAGAGTAGAATTTTAAGTCTAAAATGTATTACCAATCATCATCCAATATATGGATGCAAGAACCAAAATAATGGTGTGCTTTTGTTACGAAATCAATGTCAATCGAGCCTCCATTTTTTTGTGATAAAGTGCGGATGAACTCATAAAACGGAGTAGATTTTTCTTCCACAAAGTCAGTAACCCTTTTCTTCACTGTTTTATCGGTTGGTATCGAAGCTTTAATAACATTATCTCCAGGATGTGCTAGATTATTCATAGTAGCAACACTTCCCAGCTCAAAACTATAAAACGTATCGGTTAACAAATTTATTTTATTGTTGAAAAAGTTCATATTCAGCTAAGAATATTTACCCTTCATTAAATGCTGTTACAATCACATCTTGAAAGCTATGCTTAGAAACAATATTGAATCTAACACATTCTTCCGAGCATAGAACTGCTAGGGCTTGAGTTAAACGAAGTTTAAAATCGAATGGAATAGATATATCATCTGTCATTTGCATCTTTTCGTGTTGTGCGCCATGCTTACTAAATAATTAAATATACAGAGTAAGCCATAAAAAAGGGGCCAGTTCGAACTTTTTTTGTGATTTTTAAACCCAAAATTTTCAATATACCTACCCTGACCCAGGGATAAAAACAACTTATATATTACCTTAAGTAATTCCGGTAAGTTGAACTTTCGCCACTAACTTTCGCACAAATAGGGCAGATAGTAGCGGCCTCCACAACAGGATTAGTACCACTATATATTAGCTTTACAAAACCGCCATATGTTTTTTCACCTTTTATTAATACATTCGCCTTCATTGCATTGGCAATGTCAAGCCTGTCAGCGTTCGACAATTTTCCGCCTTTGTTATAAACTTGCATTCTAAACAGTAAATTTAAATAAGTTTGGAAAAGAAAATCTTCTTTAAACATTTTCATTTGATTAAATTTTTGAAATATTATTATTAAATTGAAAATAAATGTTATAAAATCTATAATACTGCAATGCAGAGAAGATATAAAAGGTCGGAAAGTTATAAAATCAGTTTTCAATAATTTGACAATTGACCCCCGTAACAGATCAGGAACGTTTTCAGATTTTCTCGATAGCGTTAATCGATTTGTCGTGCCCGAAAACCCCCTAGTGCACAATTTTATCATTTTGGTATTAGTTGGGACTATTTAGTCCACTTGGGACTAATTTAGTCCACATTGGGACTAATTTAGTCCCCTTGGGACTATTTAGTCCCAAACTATATTTTTTGGGGACTAAATAGTCCCAATGGGACTAAATAGTATTTCATGTACTTAGTGCGTATTTTCAAGCTATTCGCATTTTTTTGAAAAAAAATTTGGGACTATTTTGTCCTTTTGGGACTTGTTAGTCCGAATTTTGGGACTTGACTCCGATTCCTGGGCCTGAAACGTTAACCTGTTAAAGTTATGGCGATTTTTCGAATAACACTGAAAATCTGGCTTTAGGTTATTTTTTAAAATTTCAAAAACTCTATAAATGGATCACATCATGCGAGAAAATTTTTGTTTTTTACGATTTATTGGCAGCAGGACATATGTCAACCAAATTGTTTCAGGAAGCTGTTTCAACGGACTTGTTTCAACTGTGACATGTGAAAAATCCAAAGGTGTGCCAGAGGGATCGACATCATTGAGACGACTGCGACGGCGTGGCCGTAGTTCGCCGCCTTCGCGGCTTGACAATCGAAATTTAGGTGAGAAGATAAAAGTTGTAACAGAGATAATCGATTCCCCGCATCAAATTACCCCTATAGGGGTCATTTTTAGGAAAAAATTTTCGGGTCTAAAATTCATAAAAAAAATTACGAAAATTCCACTTTTTTGGGACAATTTTTTCTCAGATTTTTTCGAAATCACGCTAGAAATGTTCTCCATATTGAGATACATCTGCCAGAAAGAAATTTTGGCCGAGAAAAATTATCTTGGGTGTTTTAGAGAGATTAGAAATTTCAAAAAATACACGTAAAATCGATGGTATTGAGCTTCGGACATGGTTTTGAATTTTTGGAACAGCGAGTTTTGACTCGAAATGACTTCTAAAAACTTTCCCATGAGTTAATCTCACTAAATAAATTCAACTTGGAGTGCGCTCGAACCGTTTAACACTACTCCCACCTAGGTCCGAATTTTCGAGATATCGTCTCTTAAAAGAATAAATATTGAATATAGAATAAAGTAAATACTCGACTAGAATCCACTCACACCTTGAACAAACGACTTTCATCTTTTTATTTATTGATTGTTTTGTGATTTATTACCCATTACATTTGTTACTTATCATTAATTTCATTAATTATTTTGTTAATATACCGTAGTGAACAAAATTCTTTGATCACACATTATCTTTCACACAAAAATAACAATTTTCGGAGCAAATATACAATGGTAGTGTCATTTAATGTGGCTCAACATCCAAAACTTTTGTTTAAATTTTGTTAAAACACGCCGTTTGAGAAAAGTGAGCTTTGATAATACAGTCGACTCTAGTTCGCCTGTGTGCATAGCAACCGTATGCATGGCAATAGAAAAATTCTATTTTTCCCTTGGGAGACCAAGGAGTAAAAAAATCAAATTTATAAAAAATTTTCCAAATCATCTGAATTTCTTTACTCGGGGATTTTTCGACATGGGGAAGTCGAATCTGAAGAAAATGTTTGATTTTGACTACTGGAAGTTACATTTTTTTCGGGGCATACTCCCTAAAAAGGTTTCATAACGAAAATCGTTTACAAATCGCTTAAATCAGCGTCAGTGAAATTTTTTCAATCCTCAAAAATGCCCGCAATTGATTCCCCGCCTAGAAAAACCCTCTGAGGAGTCGTTTTCGTAAAGATTCGATCAACGCTCAATAGCACCTTATTTAGTGAACAACCCAATATTTAGTAAAAGTTCTTAAGGCCTAAAACAGCATTGATACGAGTATATTTATTTCATACGCATTCCATTAGTTGTTCAAATTACACAGCATCAATTATTTTTTATTACAAATCAAAATTGTTGCTAACAAGGAACGTTTCAGACTTGTAAAATCGATTTTTGTTCGGGAAGTTGTTTTTTTTCTTATAGATCGACCCCATGTTTATTATTAAATTGTTGGAGTTATCGGTGCGTTTTGCTTCCCTGCTGATATAGAGCCCCCCGAACATCGAAAAATAGAGTTTTTTAGCGTTTCTGAAGGAAAAAAGAGTGTCAAAAAAACACCTTTATCGGGCTTATTTTTTCGCAAAACCTTCATATTTCACTGTTTTTGACTATGCCAGTAATTTTCAATCGTTTTTGGAATGATTCGAAAAAGTTTCAAAAAATCGACTTTTTTACCCTTTGTCTTGGTCTAGGCATAGCACCTCAAAAAGTCGTTTTTTTGAAAATTTTTCAAATCATTCTAAAAACGAAGGGAATTTGTCGAGCCAAGTCAAAATGGTGAAATATGAAGTTTTTTGCGAAAAAATATGTCCTATAAAGGTGTTTTTTGACACTCTCATTTCCTTCATAAACGCTATTTTTTAATGTTCGGAGGGCTCTATATCAGCGGGGAAGCAAAACGCACCGATAACTCCAACAATTTAATAATAAACATAGGGTCGATCTACAAGAAAAACAACTTCCCGAACAAAAATCGATTTTACAAGTCAAGTCTGAAACGTCCCTTGTAAGTTAATAAATTCCAACTTTTTAGAAGTAAGAATTTGACATTCAACATGATTACTACGCCTGAAATCATCTGCGACTTGTTTTCTTTCTTGGACAAAGATCAAATTGAAAGAATTCAACTCGTCAACCAATTTTGGAACAACGTCATCATTCATCACAAAAATATTTTGCCTCTTCGAGAATTTAGATGGTTATATTTTGTTTGCGATCTAATTATTCTTCAATTGACAGAAAAAGTTTCCTATAGATATCGAATTAAATTTGATGGGACAAACTTAATCGAGGACAACAAAGATATCGATGTGTCATCTCAACTGACCGTATTCGCAACTGACCGTCGATATTCGCATCTGACCGTCGATGAAGTATTGACAAATTTGAATGATGTCGTTTTTAATGTTATTCAAATTGGATGTGATTCTCCGAATCATAATATCGAATTTCAGCGTAGTCTGGATTCTTTATTGAATATGATAAAACTTGCTACAGCGAAAACTGGAGGTAGATTTCGCGGAAAATTTGGAAGCGTCCAAGAAGGAAGTTTAAAACTTTTTGAAAATTTGGGTAATTATTAAATACTGTAAGATATAAGATCCACCCGAGCTAAATATTTTAGCACCCAAGGCCGAGCACCCAATCCCGAGCCGTGGAAAAATTTGCCTGATTTTGGGAAATAGATTTGTGTATTGAAGCGAAAATCGATAGCTATTTTGTTTTTATGCTAAAATCATCGTCTCTGGAGTTTTTCTATTCGAGAATCGGTTTCGCAAATTCCCGAACTGTAAAAACGCTTGCTTTACTGTGGTTCATAGATTGGTCAGTCTTGGAGCTGGGAGATCGGTCCTGGGACCTTGAGCTGGCTCTGGGGCTCGGCGTTGGGTTAGTGGAAAGAGTAGGGTCGGCTTTTATTGATGAGGTAGGGAGGGGCTTGGGTGACAGTCGTTTGGGTTCGACTCTAAAGCTAGAATCGACTTTGGGGCTCAGAGATTGGTTCTAAGGGAATGGGTTGGCCCGGGAGGCGAGGTTTGCCTTGAGAGGGCTCGAATTGGCTCTGAAGCTCGGCGTTAGAGTAGTGGATCGGACTGGAGCTGACGATTGGTCATGGGCATATAGTGATGAGAGGGATTAGGGTTGGCTCTGGTGCTCGGCTTTGAGATAGGGGTTCTGCCCTGGGGCTGATGATTGGCGTAAGAAGGAAAGTCGCGTTTACATCACATGAAAAAAGTGATGAAAAAATAAGTGAAGACTAATTTCATCACTTGTAATCGCAACTATTTTCATCAATATTGTTATCACAATTTTATCAACATTGCATCACTTTTTCCTTCACTTATTTTTTCATGTGATGTAAACGCGCCTGAAGTCGGCTTTTTGTGATGGAGTGGCCGGAGCATGGGGTTGACACTATGCTTGGCGTTGAGTTGGGGTTCGGCCCTGGGAAGGGGGTCGACTTTTGATAATGGAGTAATCGGCTATGTCGGCTCAGGGTTGGATCTGTGAGTAGGAGATTGGTCCTGGGGTTCGAGCTCTGGTGAAGAGGAAATCGGCCTCTGAGATGGGAGATAGGCCCTAGGACTCGGAAATTTGTTTTGGGGTGAAGGGTCGACCCTTCTCGAATCAACTGCATCCTAGCGGTTCTTAGTTTTGCTCATATTTTGTATAAAAATAAACTTAATATGATTTTAATTATTTTAGATAATTACATCATAATCGATGAATTTCGTCCTTCGTAATTCATACATAAGAGAAGTCTGTGCAAATCCCGAAACTGTACAATTGCCGTCGACACCAAAAGAAATTAGACTTGGATGCTTGAAATTTAAAGAAAATGAAGAAGTATTGCATTTCACTTGTAATGGCAAATTAAATGGAGCTAACCGATTGACTATCTGGTTTGAGACTTCAGATACAAATTATGGAAATTTTATCAGGCAATGGTTTGAGGTATGCAAATATTTACTATTCATAAAAAATTTTTAGCTATATCGTACGCATGAAAATCCCATTTCTTTAGTTGGAAAGTTCGAACTTAAAGGAGACTATAGTGTTCTAACGGAGTTCGATAGTGTTCTTGATGCTGTAAAAACATTTTTAAACAACACTCAACTTCGTGTAAAATATAGCCTCGAAACAAAAGAATTTCGTGACCCTTATCATCACTGTACTGATCAGTATGTTAATCGTCGCTGTGTGCTACATGAAACGGATTCTTATGCTTTGGTGATTGAAATGGCATATAAAGTGAAGACCGATATGGGCAGTATAAATGCATCAGATTTGGATCAACCACCATGTAAGAAAATGAAAATCATTTCATTCTGTGTAAGACTATTGTGATTTGAATATATTGTTTGAGTTAAAAGAAATTTGATTCAATATTTAAAGTTAAAAAAATAATATCATTGGCGTAGACGAATATCAAACAGGAGGGATCGAAGAGACCTATTAAATAGAGTCCTATAAATTTGCTCTATTTTTGTAATATTTCTATTGCATTTTTAAGATTCGACATCATTTTTTCTTTAACATTATTCTGCATAGGCTCTAATGGAACAAAGAGAATGGAACAATGCGAATGAAACGATCAAATAAAACGATACGAATGAAACGACATAATGGAACGAAACCAAATTCAGGGTTTTCGTGTCAATATTCAAACAAATTCAAACCCGTTTCTGGACGACTTCCGGACGCCTTCTGGAAATGACATCGTTTCAAATCTTTCACTTCATTCGAGTCTATGTCATCGAAAAGTAAGCATATTGAATTATTGAGTCTTCGGGGTTTCGCTTTGATATCCAGATCAATTCGAGAATCTTCGGAAATCAATTCAAACTCAACATCCACAACAAACATTAGTATATAAACCAAACTGTACGCAGCTCCGAGGGTCTGGTTGAACTGTTTTCTAGTAAAGTTTCCCATGGCCCTATGTTACAATAGGGGTAATTTTGTATCTGGTTTATTTAGTTCTCATAGGGGCCATATGTTCATATATTACGTCATCAAAATTCTTGGACCCCTCTCGTCATCGATCGTCATATTTTGATGAACCCGGGGGAGGGTCATTTTGGTAGTCTTAACGGCCATGTTCGTAATCGTACTATGGAACATATTTGATAGAGATTGTTGAATTCTACTAAGCATTCGTTTAGTGGTAATGTTCGCCGAAAGATATATTAACGAGTCTTGAACATAAGTAATGGAATATGTTATAAAATCGTTTATACAGGGTGGCGCAAAAAAAGTTCCACTTTATCATTTTTTTCATGAATTTTGGACCCAAAACTATTTTACTAAAAATGACCCTATTAGGGATAATTCAATGTGGGGGAATCGATTGCGCGCATTCCCGAAGCTTGAAAATGCTTCCCTAATTCAGGGAAAAAGTATGTGTATTGAAGCGAAAATAGGCTAATTCGGGATCAGGGAAGCATTTTCAAGGAAGCTAAAATCGAAAAAAATTGATACACATGAGGGATATCATTAGGAAAGTTTTAAGCTGTTCAAAATTCCATTTAATCTTTATTTACTGTAATCTTTATGATAATCCTGAAAGAAAATTTCCACGAAAATGAGCGAAAAATGCTGAATTTAGATGTATGTTTTGGGCCGAAAATACTTATCGAACAACCCAATAATTCTCGAAAATCAACTTATTGTTATACAATAAAATTTATAACATTAAGTTAGAAAACCTCTGAATTGATCGCAGATGAAGCACATCTGGGGTCTATACATCCCATCAATGTAAATGTAAACAATTTTACAGTGTAAATATAAAATTTTTTATATTTACAGTGATGGGACGTATAGGCTACTGGCCTTGTTTCTTATGGCGTCCAAGTATCGTAAAAATTTGTTGTAAGAATGAAGTTGTATCATGATTTATATATACAAGAAAGGTATATACGAAGTTTATTAAAATAAAAATATAAAGTTTCACTACAAATAAAAAAAATGTTTTGTTCTACAAAAAAAGATTATAAAAACATCATGATCAACATTCAATTTCTTAAAAGGAGAGGGTGTTCTTTATAATCAGTCCATAAAGGTGGCTTTTAAAGGATTTTCTTTAAAAATGGCAAAAATTGGTAGCAAAAAAGGTGGTATTAGTTAAAAAATGGTACAAAAAGGTGGCATTTGCCACCTAAAGTTATGTTTATGCAACCCTAAGTAAGAGGGGCCAGCCCCACTTGATTGTTATATGGATCGAAGACATTAAAATAGTTAGACAACAATGGAGCATTGAGTCCTGTATCTGTCCCAGCATTATCAATACGAAGTCTGCAATTCGGTCCTCCGGCAGAGTACTAAAAAAGTTAAGTCGGTATTTTTCGACATACATGAAATATTTTTTCGACGGTATTTTTCGATGTAATATTTTATATTTTTTTGTAATATCTTTTTGGATGTAATATCGAGTATTTTTTTTGTAATATTTTTTTGAACGAAAATATTTTTTTTTGTAATATCTTTTTGGTTGTAATATCGAGTATTTTTTTGTAATATATATATTTTTGAGATATTTTTTTGTTTTAAAAATTATAAAGGTTATAAGCCTAAGCCAAGGCCTAAAGCCTAAGTCTAAGGCCTAAAGCCTAAGGCCTAAAGCCTAAGGCCTAAAGCCTAAGGCCTAAAGCCTAAGGCCTAAAG
>JAQGBS010000514.1:0-21011 GCA_034698545.1 Acrobeloides obliquus
GTTGAAAGATGTTTTTTGCATGTTAATCTTTATTTTTGCTCTTGCGGGTATACATTCGATACTAGCTCCAAAATTTTTATACTCGAGGGGTTTCGGGTATGGGGAACACGAATCCGAAGGTTCTGACTTTTGAAAAAATTTTCTAAGGGTCTACGGGTTTTATATAAGAAGATAGATGAATTGTTCTAAGTCGGTCGATCCATGATAGTCCTAGTCTGTCCAGACGGTCGAAGTCGATCCAGACCATTTCAAGCTGTCCAAGTCGATCAGATCAGTCCAAGTCGACACAGGTCAGTCCAGTTCAGTCAAGGTTGGCCCAAGTCGGTCCATCTAGGCTTAAAAAAATAAAGTCCATCCAGGCGATTCAAACTGGTCCAGATCGACATAAGATGGGGAGGTCGGTCAAATCGATTTTGGTTAATACCGGACAGTCCAAATGGGTCCAGGAGATCCAATCGATAATTGGGGAAATTTTTTTCGGATTTTCGCCCCATGGGACTGTTGCCCCCTCCCTTTCCACTTCCCTAGTCCATGAAGGTAGGGGGTAGCCCCGGTGCCCCTTGCCTAAAGTCCTGGACTCAACAATACAGGAAGAAAATGTCTATGAGTTGGCTATGATTATGCACGACGCTTATTGAAAATTTCCAGTTCCATCATTCATGACATAATTTTATAGACATCAACTTTTTATAAATTAAAAATTTACACGTGATTTTGTTAAAATTGACTTTGGAAATTTCTTGCTTGAAAAAATTTTTGTAAACAAGAAAGCGTTCATGCGAAACATATTTTTTCTCAAAATCTCTAATATATATTAGCATAACTGTAATTTAGACATCATCACGAGAGGATGAGAAAAATATGTTTCGCTTGATGCTTTCTTGCTTCAAAGAAGTATTTCCAAAGTTATTTTAAACAAAATCAAGTTCAAGTTTTCAATTATAAAAAGTTGATGCCTATAAAATTAAGATTAAGTAATGAGTGATTGAACTGGAAAATTTTCAATTTTTAATAATTAATCAGCGTCTGCTTTGTATAATCAAGCCAACTCATAGACATTTTCTTCCTGTATTGTTGAGTCCAGGCAAGGGGCACCGGGGCTAACCTCTCTCCTTTCATGGACTAGGAAAGTGAAAAGGGAGAGGGCACAGCCCCATGAGGCGAAAATCCGAAACAAATTTCCCCAACCATAATTTCCCCCTATGTTTTTTTGGGATAAGCAACTCTTGTTGTGAAACTGACCCCCTAGTTGATTCTTCTCCCTATGCCATTCCCCAGCTTGTAATCTTTTAGAAAAAGTTCAAAGTCTAAAAAAATTCTTAAGAAAAAAGAATTTTCACCTTGGTGACCCAAAATTGGATTATTAAGTTTAATCTGTAAATAAATAATTCTCGATAATTCAACCATTGGAATAGGCAGAAGGGTCGACTAGGGGATCGATAGCCCAAAAAAGGCAACAAATATAAGGGGACTCTTATGTAGGAAAATTTTTTTAAGTTTCAGTCGTCGAGGGATGGCCGCTTCCCCCTTCCCTACGCCTGATTTTGGTGTAGATCGTCTTCTCTCATCGTCTAAAACTTTAGATTTAGCGTCTCCTGTTTAAATCAAACGTTCCCAGATCGTCCAGCAGACAGAAAGACAGACACTACACGTTTATATTAATAGGGTAAGAGGAAATAATGCCAGTTGATATCTCTAATAATACTATGGAACCAGAACATCCAACTTCTGGTGAAATGCTAAAGGTTTGGATATACATTTTCGTGAATTTAATCCAGTTGATTCCATATTTCTTGGTATTGTGTGTAAGTACATAGTTTAGTTTATCCGCTCATCCTTTTTATAGGTAATCTATAAAGATCCAAAAACATATGAAGCACCTGTGTATAAGATCATTTTTCATCTAGGCATAGCAGACTGTATTATTTTGATTTTTCATCTTTGCGAGTTACCTTTTACAATTTTTCAAGTTTTACCAGATTTTTGGATTGTAAGGGTAAGAGATGACTTCGTGTGTATTTTTTCTACCCAACCAATTTTAGATATGTGGCGCAATTTTGAATGCCACAGCATATAGTTCTATCCACTTCATCTTAATGTTAGCATTTAACCGATTTGTTACCATTTCCTTGAATCCGAACTCGGTAAAAACTATCAATTCAAAAATTCTTAAAGTGAGTTTTTAATTGTTTGACTTCAAGTGCTATTTTTAAAGATCTGGATAAATTTAACGTGGTTATGGGGTATTGTCGTCACTGCTTGGTTTCTTTCTCCATGGTGCAGTGTTTATTACGATGCCAAACTCTTATATTGGAACTATTCTGATAACATCGGCGGGATCATGCCATGGATAGATTTAGGTATTAATGGAACACAGTTTTTGTTGGCATCTGTTATATACCTGTTAACTATATTGAAACTTGTTTTAATCGTAAGAGTCGTAATATTATTAATGAACAAAATAAAAATTTAGAAATCGAACTTGAATGCAAATAAAGATTTAAGAGGCGAGATCAAACTTCTTATTCAGGTATACAAGTGATATAGAATGGATGTGATTCCCGATTTCGTTAGTGGGATTGCAGTTGGTCCTGAAATTGCAAAAATGACCACTTTCGTGATCAAATTCGATTGTTATCTCTATTTTAGAATCCCGAATTAGAGATCCCCCAGTCTACATATTTAAACCAATAGTTATCACACACCACAACATATATGGATTTTTTTCTTTTTTTAATCACATATGGCTTAAGTTCAATTATTTTTAGGCAATAATAATTGGAGTCTATTGTGTTTCTGCCACTATATATGCGAATGTTATTTGTGCCTTTGTTGACAGTAGTTATAGTGCGTTTATAGGAAATTTGGTATGGATCATCCAAAATGGCATGAATCCTTATTTATACTTGGCAATGAACTCGTAATAACTTTTTTTGCCAAAAAATGGCAATTTCGCAGACTTTTTAGAGTTTTTTCACCAAAATAAGCAATAGGGTTTTTCTATGCTAGTAATCAATTGAGCGCATTTTTTTCTTCAAAACCTCTACTCCAAAAATCTACTTTTTTCCAAAAAACTAAACCCTTGACAAAACAACAACACATCTCTCCCTCCTTCCACATTCTCCCCTCCGTCATCCCTTTTCATCTCTACCTCATTTTTTCCATTTCCACTACTTCATCCCATTCTTCCCTCTCCCGTCATCCATCCCCATCTTTCTCTCCCCTACCCATTCCTTCCTCCCTTCCTTTCCTCCTCTATCTCTCTTTTACTCTATCGATTGTTCTTATAGAAAAATCTTTTATAGGGTTATTTTGGTGAAAATTAAAAAACTTGAAAAAATCACAAAATTGTTGTTTTTGGGGTACCCTGTAAAACTGATTGTAACACTTTTAAAGAACAATCCGAGAAAGTTTCATTCAATTTGTTGGATCAATATACAAGAAACATCCAACGCCAAATCCATCATCAAACCAAACTATTAAGATACATGTTAACAAAATGGTACAAATAGCCCATTAAAACTTCGAACCTTACAATCAACTCCGTAAAACTTCAAACCTTATTGGTGCATGAAAAGATCAGCTTTGTCATGTTTTTGATTTTTTTAATTAAATTTTCTCTCAAATTTGTTTTGTATTTTTATGTTAAATAAGGAAGCTTATTTATAAGCAATAACACGCAATATGCGCGGCGAGAAAAAAGTGCAAAAATTTAAAGATGTTGTCATGAAAAGTCTAAGCTCCCAGATGACAAAGTTGGAAGGTTCACGCCCTAGTAATGGTTTTTTATATACTCGGTTAGTGATTGCAAACGCCGTTGGAATTAGCCCCGCAACCTTCATCATATGTCGGCAAAGAGGAAGAGCCTCCCCCCTGACCCACTTACTCATGAACCCAAAATTGAGGGGAATCATCTCCCCCCACCTTACCGACCTATGGCCTTCATGGTTTCGGAGATAATCATATCGGCCTTGGGCTCTAATGCCATTTTGTGCACAAGTTTTAAATTTTTGCACACTTTTCGCGCCGTGATATATTCACTTGATTACTTTCTTCACTTAATTAAGTCTTGTTTTTCTGGCTAAAAAGGCCTTTCCATAATAAGCAGAATAAATGTAAAGTTTGCATTCAACAAGTTAGAGTTGTATTGTATCAAATGAGAACTTTGTTATGAAAATTTTCAAGGCTAATTTAATGGATGTCTTTATATTATGATTAAACAAAAACATTTTCTTATTCTTTTCTTAAAGAATAAGAAAAGTGATGTGAAATTTCATGAGAAAAGTTCAATGTTCCCAATCAGATTTCCCAATAAATACACTTCAATTCTCTATTTTTCTTACATTTTCTTTTCAAAATTTTTAATTTTTCATTAAAATTTTTAAATTGCCATGATAGGTGTTGCGACTCCCTCTCCACATTTTTTTGTTGGCTGCTAATTGGATTTTTTATTGGCAGCTAGTTAGAACAAAACATAGTGTTGGTTCAATCTATAAGTAAGGTGCTTTTGAGCGTTCAAAAGCACCTTAATTATAGTTGTGGGCCAAGGTAGTCAGAGCAAAAAAGGTGTCAAAGTAGTCATTCATAAAATGTGTCATGGCAGTCATATGATTGTTGGAAGGGGTGTCAAGGTAGCCAGAGGGATGTCAAGGTAGTCAAATCTCGATATAGCAAATGCTTTTAAAGGTGTCAAGGTAGTGTTAGAAAAATTGTTTGACTTAAATTCATCGAGTTTTCAAAAATAACCGTTAATTTCTGTTACCTTTACCGGTACTCACACTGATTGTAACTACCTTGACATCCCTCTGACTGTATACTAGTCTTCATTTTTGAAATAATAGGAAGTAATGTCAGTTAATATCTCTAGTAATCTTATGGAACTAGCACATCCGACTTCAGATGATATGTTAAGAGTTTGGACATATGTTTTTGTGTCTTTAATCCAGCTCATTCCATATGTGCTGATATTATGGGTAAATTCACATTGTTATTTTGTCCATTAAGCATAATCTTATAGATAATCTATACAGATCCAAAAACATATGAAGCACCTGTGTATAAGATCATTTTTCACCTAGGCATTGCAGACTGTATTATTTTGATGTTCCATCTTGGCGAGTTACCTTTTACAATTTTCCAAGTTTTACCAGATTTTTGGCTTGCAAAGGTAAGGAAGAACTATGTTGTTCTACCAACTCCAAATTTAGCTATGTGGTGCAATTATGAATGGCACAGATTTTAGCTTTATCCACTTTACTTTAATGTTAGCATTTAATCGATTTGTCACCATTTCGTTAAACCCATCATCGGTAAAAATGATCAATTCGAAAATTCTTAATGTGAGTTTTAACTTTGTTTACTACATGTGCTATTGTTAAAGATCTGGATAATTCTCACGTGGTTAAGTGGGATTATTGTTGCGGCTTGATTTCTTTCTCCATTTTTCAATGTTTATTTTGATGTCAAGGCATTGGTCTGGAGTTTTAATGATAACACCGGTGGCCTCTTCCCATATATAGATTTTTGTATTAGTGTAACGCAATTTTTATTAGCAGCTATTATATACCTATTAACTGTATTGAAACTTGTTTTAATCGTAAGAGATCGTATAAGAAATAATCATTAACATATAAAAATTTAGAAATTGAACTTTAATACAAATACAGATTTAAGAGGCGAGATAACACTTCTTATTCAGGTATAAACAAGAGTCTGGAATTACCCCGTTTCTTTATTTATCTAGACTTTTTTCCATGCGCACAGTCTTAATAGGCCAAAGGAACGATGGGTCACATGATCTCCCTCCCCTACCATAGATGAAGAAGGGATGTAGATCTACGACCCAGTGTTGAAAGGACCCCCAAAATTTTCAAGTCTTGCTAGGTATCCTCCAAAAACCAAACTTGAAAATTCCAAGGAAAAATAAAAGTTTTCAAGAGAAAAAATGTTGTGAATTTTTGTAAGAAAAATGAGGGGTTTCGCTCTTGATGTCCCCTACCCAATTGGCTTATGGCTACGGCCCCACCGTAGCCATAACTTCGAGCATCTATAACTTAAGTTCATTTATTTTAAGGCAATAATAATTGAAGATGAGAAAGAATGCTACGTAAAAATGTGTTCGTTGAGCCTCAGTGATTTTAGAGGCGAAACAATAAAAAAATTCGACCCAAAAATGTTTCGTCTCTAAAATCACGAGCCTGAAGGCTCTAAGGCTCATCGAGAACAGTTTCACGTAAAATTTTTCTCATCTTTTCAATGAGCTATCGATGAGCTGCTGCTTATCTAAATTCGTCGAGATATCGACTCTTTTTTTCATCCTTAGTTGCAGCTATTAGCGTTAGGGCCGCCACTAATTCGGCAAAAAATTTGTGACTTCACTAATTTATCACTAATAGCCAATCTGCCACATCACTAATAGCCGTTCTATTGGAAGCCATATCAAAATCTCGAAAAATCAAAATCCCGAAATCAAAATCCCGAAAACTTAAAATCCCGAAAATCAAAATCCCGAAAACTTAAAAAAGGGCTATAGAGGGGGTATTCTAAATAAAGTGCATGTGCACATTATTTAGAATACCCCCTCTGTGCAGCCGGGGCGTATCAGCCTATTGTGACCTTAGGCTGCAGGTCAAAAGGATGGGCTGATACCCCCCGGCTGCGCCGGGGGATGCCCACCCTTTTGACCTGCAGCCTAAGGTCACAATAGGCTGATACGCCCCGGCTGCGCCGGGGGCCCTAAGGTCACAATAGGCTTATACGCCCCGGCTGCACAGAGGGGGTATTCTAAATAATGTGCACATGCACTTTATTTAGAATACTCCCTCTATAGCCCTTTTTTTAAGTTTTCGGGATTTTGATTTTCGTGATTTTGATTGTACACCGTTCTATCGCGTTCTGTCGGCAGAACGGACCGATTTCAGAATGAAATATGTTTTTATATTTGAGGAATGTATTTACCAAAAATGATGTTCTCGGCTAGCTCTACATTGGTATACCGTTATGCCGCATTATACCACGTAGCCATAAAGAGATATCCGTTCTGTCGCTTTCTGCCAGCGGCAGAACGAATCAGTGGAGGCCCTTAGCGCTATCATTAGCATCAGCCGTGCATACGGCCTAGCGTCCCCCATTCCCAATTGGCTTATGGCTACGGGCTTTCTCCCGCCGCAGCTTATGGCTACGGACTTCCTCCCGCCGCAGCCATAACCTCAAGCATCTATGATCTAAGTTCATTCATTTTAAGGCAATAATAATTGGAGGTTATTGTGCCTTTAGTACTCTTTATTGGAATTTTATTTATGCCCATATTGACAAGAATTATAGTGGTTTCATAGGAAGCTTGTTATGGATCACCTAAAATGGCATGAACCCTTTTTTATATTTGGCAATGAACTCGTAACAACTTTTTTTCGTAAATGAAAAAAACTCTTTGAGAAATTTTCAGAAAACTCCGTAAAAATTTTCAAAAATATACATCTTTATTTATGAACTTATTATATTTACAAAACTGCCACAGTATTTCTTCTTTCAAAAATTTGTCCATTATCTTCAATAGGAGGCAGAATAGACGGTCTTCGAGTGATATTTGGCGTTGTTTTTCCAGCCACTGTTGGCACTTCTTTTTGCCGAAAACATCTAGAAATATTGGGCCAATACAGAAACGACATGCAGCTGCCTGCGGGTATCAGGAGCTGGCGCCCGAAGTTGGCCGCGGGAGCTAGTAGCTGGCCACGGGCGCCAGCTTCTGGTCCCTAGCAGCATGCGCCTTATGCTAGCTGCTGATCGTTTCTGATATTGACTCATTATTTGAAAAGTTTTAACTAGGTTTAAAAACGCGTCTAAAGGCAGCCTCGGCTGGCCCGATACAAGAAATGTATCGGGCCAGCCGTTCTGGCACTAATTTCTTTAGTCAAATAATTGCAACCGCTGGTGGAATCGGAGTGATGATTTTTTCAGTCTCATTGATAATGCCCTATAGTTGACTTACATAAACACTGTCCGATAAGGTTTCAAAAAGATGAACGAAAAAATCGGTGACAATACAACTTGGTATGAAAACACCAACATAGCTATACTATTCACTTCTTCTGTGCATGTATTTGTCCAAATGCTAATCACGACAATTAACAGAGGTATGCCAACAAAAATTATGGGCAAACATGACTAAATTTTTAACTATACACCAAAAAATTTTTGTCAAAACATTACTTGACAAGTCAAAGCAATAACTAAGGAATGTTGTAATTCTAAAGTCTTTTTTGACATAAGGGCTTTGTTCTTGTGTAACATCCTAAAATATCACATTTCTAGTCTCCAAAAACGTTCTGGCTTTTAAGCCATAGGTTACACAATTCCCTTTTTTTCGATTCTATCGAAAGGGAAAGAAAGCAAAGATGGGAAATGACAGTGAGCGGTTGGGGCAAGTGTAGGGCAGTTTTTCTTTTACCTCAAAATTTTAACCCACAAAATAATGATCATCGTATAGCTGATAAAAATGGAAATTCCCAATATATACAAAGCGTTAACGACAACATTTGTTGTATGAATTAGATTTCCAAATTTCGGTGCGTAACTTGAATCATAATGGAAATAAAACATCGACCAGTTTCCTTTGAAACCAAAAGAGAAGACCTAAAATTATGAAAAAAAGAGGGGACCCTTATGGTTTTTAAAAATTTTGGAAGGATACTTAGAAAAAATTTTTTTAAATTGAAAATTTTTGGGGAGGATCCTTTCAACACTGATGGAAACAAGTAATTTTTCTGAAACAACTTACCCCAGGTAATGTTCCAGCGAGATCACCCCAAAACATAATTACTGTTGTTGAAAATGATAAGAGTAAAAGAAATATAAAAAATGGAATAAGGATCTAAAGTTTTTAATTTATAGGTATAAGTAGAGAGGGGGTTATGGCTAGGTCCTTATTTTCACTTCTCATTCAAATTGATTGAGAACGTTCCAATACTCTCTCACTACACGGAAAGATGGGATTGTTTTAAAACAATTACCAATTTGTTTAAAATAATGTTCACAACTCGTGGATACGCTAGTGTGATATATCGGAAAGCAAAGCTTGTTGGTAAAGCCATTATATTGTATAAAAAGACGCCACAAAATATACAAGTCAAGAAATGACCCCAATGGGGATGAATAAAAAATACGATAGGGCCTTTGATGACATAAGATACTCCTGAATCGTTGCTGGGGCGAGCATCGATCTGGAAAAATAAGGCATGAGTAAAAGAGTGGCTAGCTAGAAATAAGGGGTAAAACTAGGAAGATCAAGGCAGGCAAGGCTTACTTTGGCTTGTGCTCCCTTCCTGCCTACTAGAGTTAAGCTGAAATAAAATTTTCAATGTCGAATTATGACCGATTTTGAGTCGGAATTAACTTCAAATTTCGAGAAAAAACAAAATTTTCGAGTTCGAAATTATGAGTTTAACCTATGACACTGCCTGCCTTAAAATAAAATTTAAAACATCTTGCCTCTTGCCTACTACTTCCCGGAATCCATTGCAGCAACGTATACAAAAAGGACACCAAAATATCCGAAATATTTATATTTAACAAAAAGATTCGATAATTCTTCCATTCTGTTGGTGTCCTTGTTAGTATAGCATAGAATAAAATTGAAGACAAGCTAATAGATAAACTTCCAGAAATATAACAGTTCGTAGAAAAAATGATATCAGCAGTATTCATGTTCTCTAATAAATATTCTTAAGCAAAACGGTAGTAAAAAGGGGAAATTATGTACCTAGCTTTTTAATATGGCAATTTGCAAAAACGATTTCCTTTTATATGTAAGATATCATGAGATTGAGGTCAACTGGTTTTCAAATTATTATGTTTAAGCTTTTCTCAGTAAGAGCTTGTAAAAAGCCTAAAAGTAGTTTTTATTTCTTATACAGGGTGTCTCAAAAAATGACATTTTGCTATTTTTTACTCGATTTTTTCGCAAATTTTCAAGTTGTTTAATTTTTACCAAAGTAACCCTATAACGAGTTTTCTATGCGAGGAATCGATTACACACGAAAATGCTTCTCTGGCCCTATATTAGCCTATTGTCGCTTAAATACATACTCTCTTCCCTGAATCAGGGTCAAGGAAGCGTTTTCAAGGTTTGATAATGCGCGCAATCGATTCTTCGCATATGAAAACTCCCTAAGAGTTATTTTGGTAAAAATTAAAAAACTTGAAAATTTGTGAAAAAATCGCAAAATTGTCATTTTTGGGACACCATGTAACAAGGTTGAAAAGAGAACATAAAAAAGGAATAAAAGTTCTAGGTAAACAAGCTTTTTTAACCCAAGATACAATTAAATCTATTTCCTTGTTAACGTAAACATATTTATTTTAAGAAAAATTTTGCAAGCAATTATTATTAATAGTTTGCAAATGTCCGTCCTCAAACGTCCGTCCGCAAATGTCCGTCCGCAAATGTTCCGTCCGCAAATGTCCGTCCGCAAATTCAATCTCACCGCTGAAATTTGGATATCGAGAGGCACCTTGTCTCGGATTTTTTAAAAATTTTCGAGAAAATTATGATGACCCATCATGCTAAGTGTGAATCCCGGTCCCGAATTCCCTCATTGAAAAATGAGGGAATTCGGGACCGGGATTCCCGATCTGTTCAGATGCCTCTCCCAGACCCCAAAAACTTCCATCATCGTTGTGTATATGTATTCTCAAAAATATATATCTTTATTTATGAGCTTATTATATTTACAAAACTGCCACAGTATTTCTTCTTTCAAAAATTTGTCCATCATCTTTAATAGGAGGCTGAATAGACGGTCTTCGAGTGATTTTTTGCGTTGTTTTTTCATCCGCTGTTGACTTTTCTTTTTGCCGGAAACATCTAAAAATATTGGACTAATACAGAAACGACAAGTAGCTGCCCGCGGGCACCAGGAACTGGCGCCCGCAGCTGGCCGCGGGAGCTAAACACATTCCCTCTTTTCTTAGAAAGCCGAAAATGCCGAAAAAACATATGGTAGCCTTATATTCTGACCACTTCTTGTTTTGTCCGATTGATAATGCTATATGTTTGACTTACATAAACACTCTCCGATAAGGTTTCAAAAAGATGAACGAAAAAATCGGTGACAATACAACTTGGTATGAAAACACCAACATAGCTATACTATTCACTTCTTCTGTGCATGTATTTGTCCAAATGCCAATCACGACAATTAGCAGAGGTATGCCAACAAAAATTATGGGCAAACATGACTAAATTTTTAACTATGCACCAAAAATTTTTTTGTCAAAACATTACTTGACAAGTCAAAGAAATAACTAAGGAACGTTGTAATTCTAAAGTCTTTTGTGACATATGGGCTTTGTTCTGGTGTAACATCCTAAAATTCACATTTCTAGTCTCCAAAAACGTTCTAGCTTTAAGCCATTGGTTACAAAATTTCCTTTTTTCGATTCTATCGGAAGGGGAAGAAAGCAAAGATGGGAAATGACAGTGAGCGGTTGGAGCAAGTGCAGGGCAGTTTTTCATTTACCTCAAAATTTTAACCCACAAAATAATGATCATCGTATAGCTGATAAAAATGGAAATTCCCAATATATAAAAAGCGTTAACAACAAAATTTGTTGTATGAATTAGATTCCCAAATTTCGGTGTGTAACTTGAATCATAATGGAAATAAAACATCGACCAGTTTCCTTGGTAACCAAAAGAAAAGACCTAAAATTATGGTAAAAACAGTGTTGTAAGACTCTCCCTCAAATTAGAATAGGGAGTACCTAGCAACATGAAGGGTTTTGAGGGGATACCTAGCAAGCATTTTTTAAATTTTCGGTACTACTCTGGATTAGGGGACCAAAACGAGGCTTTCAAGAAAGAAAGTGTTATTTCCTGCAGCATCTCGGACACAACATTGTGGTCGAAATGGACAAAGCTTTCATTACTCCAAAGAAAGGAGGACGTGGACAACGTATGCGAAGACTGAATTGGTGGCTGTTTGGTGCGGTAAAACGCGGCTCTAACCGTTCTTTTTTGGGACTTTGCCGTAGAAGAACCGCTGCGGTGTTGACAAAATGATTCGGCGTCACATTCGTCCTGGAACCACTATTATGGCGGACACGTGGCGAGCAAATTGTGGAATTCAAGCTCAACAATTCCCCATTATAATTTTTCACAAAAATTATCCAAAATTTCCGATTTTTTAATAAAAATGTCCGTTTTTTCAACAAAAATTGTAATTTTCTAGTTATTACGGCTTAAAAACAACCATTTTTACAAAAAAATACATGTTTTTTCTCAAAATTTTCGGAAAGAACATAAGAGGAAGCCCTTATGGTTTTTCAAAATTTTTGAAGAATACCTAGCAAGAATTTTATTTTGTTTTAAATTGAAACTTTTTGGGGAGAGTCCTTTCAACACTGATGAAAAAAGTTTTTTCTGAAACAACTTACCCCAGGTATTGGTCCAGTGAGATCTCCCCAAAACATGGTTACTGTTGTTGAAAATGATAAGAGTAAAAGAAATATAAAAAAGGGAATAAGGATCTAAACAGTTTTTAATAATTTATAGGTATAAGTAGGGAGGGGAGTTATGACTAGGTCCTTTTTTCACCTCTCATCGAAATTGATTAAGGACATTCCAATACTCTCCCCCTACACGGATAGATTGGATTTTTTAAAAACAATTACCAATTTGTTTAAAATAATGTGCACAACTTTTGGATACGCTAGTGTGATATATCGGAAAGCAAAGCTTGTTGGTAAAGCCATTATATTGTATAAAAAGACGCCACAAAATACACAAGTCAAGAAATGACCCCAATGGGGGTGAATAAAAAATACGATAGGGCCTTTGATGACATAAGATACTCCTGAATCGTTGCTGGGCCGAGCAATGATCTGAAAAAATAAGGCATGAGTAAAAGAATTGGCTAGCTAGGGATAAGGGGTGAAACTAGGAAGATCAAGGCAGGCAAGGTTTAGGCTTAGGTTTAGGATTTCGCTTAGGCCCAGGCTTAGGATTTGGCTTATGCATATTCTTAACTTGGGCTTATGCTCCCTTCCTGCTTGCCTACTAAAGTTAAGTTGATGTCGAATTATGACCGATCTCTGAGTCGAAATAAACTTCGAATTTCGAGAAAAAACAAAGTTTTCGATTTCGAAATTATGAGTTTAACCTATGACACTGCCTGCCTTAAAATAAAATTGAAAACATCTTGCCTCTTGCTTACTACTTCCCGGAACCCATTGCAACAACGTCATCAAAAACGACACCAAAATATCCGAAATATTGATATTTAATAGAAAAATCCGAAAATTCTTCCATTCCTGCGGTGTCTTTGTTAGTATAGCATAGAATAAAATTGAAGACAAGCTGATAGATAAACTTCCAGAAATATAACAGTTCGTAGAAAAAATGATATCAGCAGTATTCATGTTCTCTAATAAATATTCTTAAGTAAAACGATAGTAAAAAGGAAAAATGATGTACCTAACTTTGTAATATAGCAATTTGAAAAAATGATTTCCTTTTATTTGTAAGATATCATGAGGTTGAGGTTTTTCAAATTACATGTTTGAAATTACATGAAAAGCTGTAATTTCACAACTATTTAGGTCAAATGGTTTTGAAATTACAGCTTTTCTCAGTAAGAGCTTGTAAAAAGCCTAAAAGTAATTTTTAATTTCTTATACAGGGTGTCTCGGTAAAAATTAACAAACTTGAAAATTTGCAAAAAATCGCAAAATTGCCATTTTTTTTTGGAACACCCTGTAACAAGAGAACATAAAAAAGGGCAAATGTCTAGACAGACGAGCTTTTTCATCCTTTTTTATATACAATTAAGATAAATTTTGTAAGCAATTTATTAGTTTGAATGTTTATTGATTGCGTTGAATGAGGAGGATACACTTTGACTTCTTTCTTGAAACCCAAGTTTCTTTTCAACTCTTCTCTTATAAAGCATCTTAAAAGTAGAATAAATCATGGTGGCAACAGGAAATATAAATCTATTGAATGATTATAAAATTGGACAAATTCTAAAAATAATTCATCCGACATGGCAGGGTTTAGAAATGCGAATATCTAAGAAAAATTATTTACTAGACACAACATACATGTGCAGGATGAGGGATCTCCAGCGCATGAATATTATTCCGTCAGGGCTCATAGAGAACACGTATAGGTCCATTCAGGCTTCGGATCACTGCGAATCCAAGGTCTCTTTGGTTTTTTTCCAGTCTGCCCAAAAAACCAGAGAGGACCGCCGAAACTGAAAAGCCTCGGTTGAAGCACATATATTAACATGTACCCCCTAAAAAAATTTTTCTTGCGCGGACAAAAATTTTTTGGACGCGCTTGTTATCAGCTTTGTGCAATTGAGTTCAAGAACTGTTTGCAATAGTTTTATTGATAGGTTTGAAACTAAAATACATTTAAAAAAAACATTTAAAGTCGATTAAAAAATTATGTCATTTTTGTGAGCAAGAAAATGAGTAGAGAAAGAAGACCATCGGCTGGAAGGAAAAGTGGGGAAAAGCTGGGGCGATGCTGTGTGACAGCGAAATGAAAACATTGGCACATCGGCATTTGGATCAGTCTTCTAATCTATTCACTTGACACTAGAAATGGAAAATTAACATGATAGTTTTAAAAGGGAACTTCGCTCTCAACAGCGCTTCGCGCACGCTACAATGCGCGCGTTCTATCACTTGCGACCCATTGCCTTTTTGCGCGACCAACCGGATTTTTCAATGCGCTCTGCGCGGCCATCCCTCACAAAATGGAGTGGGTTCAGGGGGTGTAGTTAAGGGTCTTTTCTACAAAAATTCGCAAAAATTTTTTTTCGAAAATCTGACTGTAAAGGTTACCCCTCCCTTAAAAAATCGCAAAAAATTCATTTGTTTAGCTCTTATTTTAGTAATTATATGTAGTATCAAAAAGTATACATGTTTATTGACAAACATTTTATATCTACGAAACTGACACAGTATTTCTTCTTTCAAAAAGTTGTCCATTATTAACGGGAGGTTGAATAGACGGTCTTCGACTGACATTTTCGGTTGTTTTTCCACCCACTGTTGACATTTCTTTTTGTCGCAAACATCTAAAAAATTATTTGAATATGTTCTAGCTAGGAATGGAAAACCGCAGCTAAAGGCCGGCCAAGGGAGGCTCGGTACAGGTAAGGGCTGAGGACTGGTCCACGGCGCACCAAAATGCCAAAAAGGTGCAGGCAGTGGTCAACTTTTAAAAAAATTTCACCAATCGACTCAGCTTGTCGAGCGCTTCAAAACGAGTACCATGTCATGCGGTTTTGGAAATTTGTCCGAGAAGCTACCATACCCGGTCTTTTTTCGGGAAATAGCAAAAAATGCTTTTTCAGTCTCATTGATAATGCCCTATAATTGACTTACTTAAACACACTTCGATACGGCTTCAAAAAGATGAACGCAAAAATCGGTGACAACACAGTTTGGTATGAAAACACCAACATAGCTACACTATTCGATTCTTCTGTGCATGTATTTGTCCAAATACTAATTACAACGTAAAGCAGAGGTACTCCAACAAAAAATATGGGCAAACATGACTAAATTTTTAACTCACTCCACAAAAATTGTCGAAAAATTACTTGACAAGTTAACGAAACTACTAGAGAACGTTGTAATGCCAAAGTTTTTTGTGACATATGAGCTTTGTTTTGGTGTAACACCCTATAAAGTCATTTTATTAGTCTACTGGACCCTTTACCTCAAAATTTGAGCCCATGAAAATATGATTACCACATAGCTCACAAAAATACAAACCCCCAGGATATAAAAGGCGTTGACAACAAAATTTGTCATATGAATTAGATTTCCAAAACTTGGAACGTAAGTTGAATCATAATGGTAGTAAAACATCGACCAGTTTCCTTCGAAGCCAAAAACGAACACCTTAAATTATGGTAAAAAGTCATTTTTTCTGAAGCAACTTACCCCAGGTAATGCTCCAGCAAGATCACCCCAAAACATAATTATTGTTGTTGAAAATGATAAGAGTAACAGAAATATGAAAAAAGGAATAAGGATCTAAAGTTTTTAATTTAAGGGGGTTATGTATAGGTCTTATTTTCATTCCTCTTCAAAATTGATTGTTTCTATACTCTCCCTGAAAAGAGAGGGTCCAGCTTGAATGGATAGTAGGATTTTGGACTCTTTTGAGTAAGGGGATATACTAGTAGGACTTCATGGCCGATTTGAATGAGTGTGTACCTAAATTTTCGTGACTGGGGAGAGAAGGTCCAGATCTAGATCCCCCTTTTCACCGCTGCTCCCCTACATAGAAAGATTGGATTTATAAAAACAAATACCAATTTGTTTAAAAAAATGTGTACAAATCTTGGATACGCTAATGTGATATATCGGAAAGCAAAACTTGTTGGTAAAGCCATTATGTTGTATAAGAAAACGCCACAAAATACACAAGTCAAGAAATGACCCCAATGAGGATGAATAAAAAATACGGCAGGACCTTTGATGACATAAGATACTCCTGAATCGTTGCTGGGCCGAGCATCGATCTGAAAAAATAAGGTATGCGTGGATTAGCTAGAGTAGGGGTCGAAAACACTTCTTCTCCCGAAAGGCTGAAAAAACGTAATAATCCTAAGACCGACAAAAAAATACATAAGAGCCCTCTTATAATTTTTTGCTACTTCCTATCCCATTCCGAATTTCTGTCTACGCCACTACCTAAGACTATTCCTAAGCCATGCCTGCCTGCACTCTTGCCTAAAAAGTACAATTTTGAAACATCATACTTCATGCTTACTACTTCCCGGAATCCATTGAAGCAGTGTCATCAAAAACGACACCAAAATATCCGAAATATTTATATTTAACAAAAAGATTCGATAATTCTTCCATTCCGTTGGTGTTCTTGTTAGTATAGCATAGAATAAAATTGAAGACAAGCTAATGGATAAACCTCCAGAAATATAACAATTCGTAGCAAAAATTATATCTGCGGTATTCATTGCTTCTGGCGAATGCTCTTAAGTAAATGCGGGAAAATTATGCTTCTACTTTTGTGATATGGCAACTTGAAAAGTATGACAATTTGAAAAAAAGAGTTTCTTTTATGAGATAAGATACCAAGAGATCAGGTCATAGGTTGGTGTGAAAATTATTATGCAGAGCTTTTTTTCTCAATATGGCTTGCGACAATCTTAAAAGTAGTGATTTTCCCATAGCAAGATTGAGCAGACAAGGAGGGCAAAATTTCTATGCAGAAGAGATTTTTTGTCCCAGATGTATACATATATACCTACCTTTAAGATTATAAATTTTGCTGCTCTCTGTAAATTCCAAAAACGTTATTAAACTTTATTTATGTGAAAATATTAAACTAGTATGAATGGTATATAAAACAAAAACATCAGGAGCTTTTTTGAACAATTTTGAATTTTCATGTGAAATACTTGAAGTGTTGCTAAATTAAACTAATCTCAAACCAAACATCTCATATCAGTAGTTCAAAGATAACAGATTGTTCCTTTGTTGTTTGACCCCAAATTGGGGCTATACCATCAAAAGAAGGCCTCAAATTGCAAGGACCAAAATTTCTCAATGACGATAATAACCTAATAATTTATCGTCACACTCTCGTGCCGGGAGCCCAGGACCCCCCTCCCCCCCAGGCCAGGTAAGAAACCGAGCGCCCCCCCAGGAGGAGAGGAAGCGCTCGGTTTTTTAAAATATAGTGTTAAAAATATGTATTTTGTTATTGTATTTTGGAATTTTTTGTTGAAAAAGTTTTATTTTTAATTTTATGGCCTTAAATCGGTTCCTATTAATTTACATATATTACACTATCTTCCTCCACAATAGAGTTGTGTCTCTTCTTGATTATACGATTTTTGGACCCCAGCGGAGAGGTGTGGTTCTGTAGACCCTTATACGGTGGGCTACCCACCCTCACCTATGGCCTACTACTCTAAATAGCCCCGGTAAGGGTACAAGAAAAATTTTTCTTTCGAAACTGAAATCAATTGATTCCCCGCAAATACAATCCCCTAATAGTCAAAATAGGCGCATTCTGAAGCTTCTGGAGCCAATTTTCCATTTGGCCCCCTTAGGTTCAAAAGCCCCTGAAAGGGGTACAGGGGGCCCGTAGAGCCCTTAGATGGGTTTTTCAATCGAGATCTTTGTATTTATGTTCCCCATACCCGAAAACCCCCGAGTACACCAAATCAGCCGAACGTAGCACTTGTTGAAAAATCGATTTGTGGACAGCCGGTCGAAGTGAGTGGAGGGTCCGTACACCCCTGAGATGATTTTTCCAAGAGTCGGGGCCTGCTTTTTTGGAATCAGGCCGGTCATATAGAGAACCCTATAGGGGGTTTTTCTATGCGAGAAATCGTTTGCGCGCATTGAAAACTCGTGAAATTGCTTTTCTGACTCTGTATCAGCCCTGAAAACTGACACTGATTTAAGCAAGTTTAAACGATTTTCATTATGAAACATTTCTAGAGAGTATATCCATCGTATGGATACTTTTATGTTGTTAAAATTTCAGATTCGAGTTCCTTATGTCAAAAAATCCTCAAGTAGAAAAAATCAGCCGATTTTGGAGAACTTTTTAAAATTCCAATTTGTTTAAAAAACCCGAAAATTATGGTACAACCCAATAAAATTAAATGTATGTGTGCTAGATTGTTCCAAGTCATTAATTTTCTTAAATCAAGATTTGTGCAAAATTTATTGTCAACAAGGCCATATATTTTTGCACAAATATATCTAGCACATGGTTGTTTACGATTAGGAGTATTTTCTTCCTTTGCTTTGAGGAGTCCTTTGCATATGTATTTTTGCTCATTCATAGTTTGTGTATAAACATCGATTATTTTTCTCATCTATCATGTTTAAAATTTGTATTAGAATCAAAATATGAATATAGGCCTTTATTTAATGGGGGAAGTAATCGCCTCCTCTTGTTGCTGGAAAAATTTTTTAAAGGTTTTTTATCCTTATGTTTTGCGCCAAAAATTTTTTCACTAAAAAAGTCAAAAATTTGCCATTTTTTCAATAAGAACAATTTTTCCTCCGTCGCTAGAGCCTCCACATTTTCAAATTTAGATGATCTCAATTTTGTATTTTTAGAACAAATATGAGTCACTTTTACCACGGAAATATTCCTATCACAAATTTCGACTTTAACCCCTATATTTTCCCATCACACACAAATTTCCCTGTTCGCAAACATTTGATTTTCAACAACAACATTGAAAATCCTGAAGCTAATAATCGCTCTGGTACGTTTAAGAGCAGTGACAATGGCGACTTTTTTGCGTATGAAGTTGATATTTGTGGCTTTCGACCAGAAGAGGTGAGCCTGAATCAAGTAGAGTACAAAGTTGGAAAAATTTTAGATAGATATTATTGTCGAAGGGGATGAAGTTTTGATCAATGCCAAACATGAAGATTTATTTGAGAAAGAATCCGTTTTTCATGAGCTCAAGCGGAGATTTAAAATTCCCGAGAAAATTCGAGTAATTTTGAGAAAATTTTGTAAATAGGCAAAAATAGTTTTTCTAAATTTTTGAAGCCTCGTTTACATACTAGCGTAAGCGTAATGCTAGCGGAAACTCTAGCAGAAAGCATAGTGTAAAAATTTTTCGCTTAAACGCTGAATATGTAAACGGGTTTACGCTGAGTATATAGATAAGTCTACGCTGAGAAAAAAACGAGCCTTTAGCCCCTAAAATTTTTTGCTTAACCCATTATTTCAGAAAGAATCCATCTATTGCCAAGTCAACAATTCGGGGCATTTACAAATCACTGGTTCTGAATTAGAAAAAGAAGAGGAACGTTTAACCTCTTGGATCAACTTTCGACGTGAAAGTTTAAGTCCAGAACGGAGTCATGGAAAAGGGATTATCGGAAAATTTGAAGATTTGGATTTGCGGGATCGAGACGATGTGGATGAAGAGCGAGAATTTGTTTTCGCTTCATAGGTTAATATAGAATGAAGGAAATATGCAAATTTTTGGGCTTACTTTCCGAAGTGCTCAATTGGTCCCTGGTTTAATAGCTGTATGTATGTAAATATTTTCGCATTTATTTAAGAATAAACATTTATATTTTCTATTTAAATTTTGTCAATTTTTCACTGTGCTAATTTTTGTTGTGCTTTGTCGGCCGCTGCTTGTCGATCACGTTTCTCTTTGATGTACATTTCGAGATCCTAAAAAAGTTTGAAAATATTGTTTTTGAATTATTTTTAACCCGGCTTCTTTGGTCGACAATTCGATCGATTTCTAGCTCAGCAAATTGTTTATCTAAAGTTGGATCTTCCGGCAAACTTTTATCAGCATGCTAAAAATTTTTGATGTACTAGTGTAGTATGGGGAATGAAACTCATTGTTTACATTCCCGTCGACCGAAAGTACTATAACTACACTAGTATGACTTAGGTACCCTATCCAAAAAGTTTTCAATTTGTCCAGGGATGAGGGAGAGGGAATGCGTAAGTATCAAAAAAATACTTTCTGAGAAAAATCCTCATTCAAAGCGTATGTCCATTGTTCCAAAGCCTCTTGGTATGTATTAATAAAGCCGTGTGAGCCAGAAAGTGGTCCTATGCTCTGAAAATAATTTCTTATCCAAATTGATATGCTTAAGTTCGGAAGGGTAATCACACCTAAGTCGAGGTTGGGAGAGCAAATACTCTGTATACCAGCTACGTGAAGTCTATTAGCTGTATCACAGACGCCACAGAGTATATAATTTTCGGCTATAGGACATTTTACAACGGATTTTTTTATTTGGTTAGCACTAATTCAAGATCAAAATTAGTTACGAATCATTGAGTGACCACTATGGTGTAGTGGTCCGGTGCGCTGCCAAGGCTACGGCATCACCGACAAAAAACTTACTTCGATCGAATCACTACCAGCTGTGACAAACACAGGTTTTAGAGGATCAATTGAATTTGGCAAATTTATGGCCGTATTAAAAGCAAAATGACTCAACAAAGACCTTCCTCG
>JAQGBS010000515.1:0-20993 GCA_034698545.1 Acrobeloides obliquus
GATTGTTGGAGTGCGGCGGCTAAATTATAAAATTTTGAAAAAATAGAATTGTACATTAAAAACAACAGAGTGAAGAGGTAGGGGGTAACTCCCTTTTACAAAAATTTAAAAAAAAAAGATTATCACCATCGTGTTCCCGATAATCAAGAAACCCCCGAGTGCAAAAAATCAGCGCATTTTAAGTGAAAGAATAACAGAAAATAATTTTAAAACTTGAAAATAGAGGTAATTTTTATAAAAACATTAAAGTTTTGACCCCCTAAATGAATTTTCCTGAAAAATTTTTTAACAGCTGTAACAGCTAGAGGGTGTGATACAACAGTGGTATAAAAACCAAACGGTACTCAGCTCCGAGGGGCTGGGTGAAATTTTACTTTACCATTTCCAATATTTCCAGTTGACATGAACAAATTTTCTCCAGCACCATCTCTTTCACCAGCAGACGAATGTTGAAAAACGCATTTTTCGGCGTAACTTTGAGCAATGTTTTCCAAATCACAGTCATAGGACTAAAAGAATTGGTCATTTGATTTGAATAGGGGCTTATATTTTCAAAAATCTATGGCACTGGTTTTTTGCTTAAACATAAGAAATTGATGAAAAACTTTTTGCAAAAAATCGCTTTGATTCCCCTAATGTTTTTACTGAATTTTTGAAAAAAACTTTTTTAAATCCTAGGGGCTCATTATGATGTTGTATCGCCTAAAAAATTACACACTCCCAAAAAATATGGCACTATGTTGTCTTATTTTGATAAGACAGTAATTTTTGTAATTTTTTGCATTTGCTGCTTTCTATATAAGAATCAACTTACAACTTTGTACATGTTAGCTGCTGGTGGTGCATATTGTCCATTAGGCAAGCTAGCCTGTCCTTTGGCTAAGATGGAACGATAGTTATTATGGGCGTTGGTAATGCTATCTCGATCATCTTGGGTCAGTGTTGAGTAAGAACAAATCGAGTGGGCAGGTTCTAAATTATATGTGGAAGCATAGTTTTTTGTGGAGGCATAGTTTTCTTAGTCCGATAAAACCCCATCTGGATGTTCGAGTCATCGAAGAGAACACAAAATCTCCTTGGGAGTCATCCAAATATTACATAATCAACTTTTTGGTGGTTTACCCCCCCCCCCCCCTAACATGATTATCTGGATGACCCATTGGATACTGATTCCCTGGCCGTGGGCCATTAGGCACGTGCAGTAGTGGTTATGGAATTTCATTTGGGGGCAACGAGGTAAAAATTTCATTTTTTAAATCAAATTTTGGCCAAAAATGCCATTTTTCGTAAGAAATTTACGGTTTTCGGAGGCATGACCCCTCCCTATCTCCTCCTGTGCCATCCACTGGGCATGCGCTAAAGTCAATCTGTAATTTAGGAGCAGTGTCATAATTTTTTGGTTTTTTTGTGTGTGGGGGGTGGGTTCCACAGCTCCCTCCCCCTCTACCAAGGACATAGCTGTAGGAGAGGGGGGGGGGGAGGTGACTGGGGACCGAGGAGGCCTTTACATTGGAGACATCCAGCCGGGACCGGGCTCAGGGTATCACTATATCGAGGGCGTCGCTATATCGGGGTGTCGCTATATCGAGATTGAACTGTATCTCTTGATGGGGCCGTGCACCCCTCATCCTCCTAAGATGTGGTAAACAAAAAAATTACTGCAACATTTTAAAAACTTACGAGCAAGGCAAGCAGAAATTAAACATAATAAAATAATTTTCATTTTGACTAGATTTTATAAACTACCAAATTTAAGAATGTTAGACGGTTTTATGAAATGAGGAAATGAAAGCAGTTTTTTCTTATATATCCGATGTCAGGTGTCCTAATCTAAAAAACATGTGTAGACAGTACTAAAAAAGTTGTTTGTATGATAATTTTTATAGGAAAAAGAGCATATTATTACAAAATAGTCAAAAAATGATTAGAAAGGTATAAAAGCAGACTCAATCATATAAAAATTTGCATATTAAGCAATAAACAAAAGTACAGAAAATTAAAAAGCCAAAATCTACACAGACCAAGAGGTTGATTGAAATTGAAAGTGATCAAAAACCTCAGGTAGGCGAATTTTTTAATACATAAGCAGCATATTGGCATACAAAAGAGACTAAAAACTAGGTCGAATGATTAAAATAAAATGGAAATAACAATGAAAAGTTTTGCTAAAAAATCGAAGGTGAAGAAGATTGAATGATCAAAAGGAATTAAATAATAACAATAACGATTGATCAAATCCCACCTTTCAAAATTGAACAATTTTGTTTTTTAGGATGAGTCATCTGTCCATGTTCGTCATTTATTTTAAATTTTTTCATAAAAGCTCAAACATTGTAAATAGTGTATTTTTAGATATTGACCGGCACAAAAATATATTTGGATCGGTAAATTACACAAACAAGCAGTATGACGGTTTGTTTGTGAAAGCATAAATAGGACGACCTGTCTCAAGTGGCATGTTATTTCCAAGAATTTATCATATATTTCATAAGTATAAACAGAACCCGGAAAGGATCCACTTTTGGACCCCAGGATCCAATTAACTCAGGACCCCGGGGTCATAGGGATCCGGACCCAATAACCCATTGTGGTCCCGGACTCATGTACCCCAGACCCATAGGTTCGAGACCCTGTAGCGGGATCATGCCTTCAAACCGGAAATTCTTATGAAAAATGGTATTTTTAGACAAAATTCGAATTTTGTCTAAAAGGAATATGTTTTTACCTAGTTGCTCCCAAGCCAATTTCTGGATCCACTACTGCCGGGACCCCATGGGGTCCGGAACACACCTTCATTTAGGTTATGCCTTAGAAAATCATTTCTATAGCTTGTTACTGAAAATAAAAACAATTTGGAACACAAAAATGTGGATCCACCCATAAGAACCAGGACCTACATAGAACCCGAACATAGGACACAATGTGATTCTAAACAAAGATGTAGATGGGGGAGAGGGGTACTTCCCTAAAAAGGGCTGATTTTTTCGAAAAACATAAGGGGGTCCCTTGTGAAAAACAGCCCTTTTGAGGAAGTGCCCCTATGTCGGACTCCTCCAGCTACATCTTTGGATCCGGGATCTCGGACCCATTTCCTGACTCGAGTATAACCCATCCCCACTATTTTTGGTGATTTTTAACCTTATAATTTACAAACCAGAGATATTTTTTACAAGTTGGATAGGAAAACACTTTTTTAATGCAAATTTTCATAGAATTTGACTTTTTATTCACAAATAGGTGCTTGTTTACAAACAAATGGCAACTTTGTATCACAAGTCATGGCATTTTCCCAATAAATATGCTCACTATCACATGCATAATCGCTGCTTTGAAAATCCACACATGTATTATTAACGTTCCAAGGTGCTGGAGTTGGGTTACAATCAGAAATACCCGGTAGTGCCGTATACCAATCCATATAAGGAACGGGAGAGTTATCGGTGCAATGCCATGTAGACTTGTTTGTTACAGCAGCGTATCCATATGGGTTGTAAAACCCAATCCAAATCTTTTCTGAAAGTGTTTCTTGCTTATGAATGAGATCTAATTTGATTATTAATTGTTTATTAGTAAGTACTGGGAGCCGAGCACTTCGTGTTCGGGGCTGTAACTCTGAGCGACACTCCTCGTTAAAAATATATTAGTTATTACTAATACTTTTTGTATTAATCGCTGTTATATCTAATCTTTTTTTGAAAAAATTTTCGTGGGGGTACCCCTCAAAAGTGGTGTCGATTGTCTTCTCTCATCGTTCCTTATAACTTTTGTTTTAGAGTTGAAGGTTTAAATCTAACGTTCCCGAGATCGTCCGACAAACACACATAACACGTTTATGTAGTAGGATTTGAAATAAAGGGGGAGCGGGTCCTTTCATGGGGGTCCAAAAATGAATTTTTCAAAAAACAATTTCAAATTTTTCTAAAATCTATCAGAAAATTTTCGCCATAGCCAAAAACGATGAAAACTGTCGAAATTTCAGCGAAAAAAGTCAAATAAAGTCTTTTTTGGATCCCTTGATTTCAATGAAAACGCTATTTTGTGACATAAAAACCCCGTATCTCACTATTCTCGCTGTATGGGCAATTGATTATTTTTTGATGAAAATAAAAAAATCTGGGGCGGACCCTTTGAAACTCTTCCTTCTTAGATAGAGGTCCCCCACTCCTCCAATCCCAATGCTAAGCAAATACCGTCAAGATATTCATCTTCATCTTGAGAATGAATTGAAATTAAATGACCCCCATCATTTACACAATATTTTTCTGCATCAGACTGAGACATACTTGTATTAACATACTAAAAAATCTTTTTTAAATCATAAATGTTAGGATTCCATTATTGTGTCCTTTAAAAAAAGTTAACCTTATAGCAAGAATTCCATGGAGCATAGTAATCATAACCAATTTTACACTGTGGTTTTTGGCGCGAATTTGATTGCACAAAAATTTCACAAACATAAGGTTTTGGAGAGTTGCAGTCACTAGCTTGCCATTTTCCTCCATCAATTACTATACTCGCACAATCATTACTAGTTGGCTGACCTCAAGCTTGCGAGATATGATTTCGGAACATTAGATAAAGGATTAGAGCAGTGTTTTCAGAAAAAGTCTCAAAATATTTTACTTACACCCCAATTTACATAGTTATAACAAGAATCATTAGTATTTGTCCAGTTCCAGACTCCTTTTAACGTAAGATCGTTCCAACCAATCCAAAAATCCTTTGAACCATATTTGATGAACCTCTCTCAAAACCCTCTATAAAATGGTATGACACACTTTCAAAAAAATTAATTTCATAGTTATTACTGCTCAAATAATCTCTCTGAACAATTTTAAAATCATTTGAGGCATTTCAATTTTTTTGCAAGTTTGTCACACCTTATTGAACTCGAAAATGAGGCCGAAGCCCGAGCGCCGACAGCGCTCAGTTTCCTGGTTCTTGTTTAAAAAGGTATTCAAATTTCCGACCCGTCAGAATTTTTTACTCGTCGGAGGTGGTAGAATAAAAGGATGTTTTTATTTAAAAGTTTTAAAAAAGAATCATTTTAAGAAGAAAAAATAATTTGAAACTTCACAAGTTCTTTCGCAAATTTGTCTGGAATTGTCTGAACATTCTTCCTCAGACTCATTGTTCATATGTTCACGAGTTTCCCAATATTCATTACCATATGATACTAAAATATGTACAAAAATAAAAATGTCCTTTTAACCCAGTAAGGCGCACACTATATTCCCGCTAGAAAAACTTTTAAAAATTGTTATTTTCTGTATAAGCAGGGTTTCTATCAAATTTTTTTTAAATTCAGACACTGAGCCTTCAAAATTCAGATTTTGTCCTCAAAATTCAGTACATTTTTCAAAGCAACAAATTTACGTTCCTCAATATATTTTTAGGGAAATTTAGCAATATATTAGAATAATTCAAAAGGTTTATATATGTTTATGTAACCAATAAACAAAGATCAATAAAAAATCAACAACACAAAAGACTAGCAAATATATTTTTCACTAGATAAAATGTCGCGAAGCAGTTGAGGTTGAGTTGTAAGATACTTGTGCATTTCTGACAAGAAAAGTCGTAGTTCACTTTGGATTGGATCAACGCGTTTACTGTAGAAACTTTTAGCAAGTTTCGATAATCAGTCCATTGTGCTTTAATCAGCGAAAAAATAGTCTCAACAAATATAAAAAATCTTATAAAAAATGATCAAAATTTTTTAAGAAATAAAAACTCAGTACAAACTTTAAAAAATCAGTACATTACAAAATTTTCAGATTTTGCTTCTCAAATTCAGTACATTTCTGAAAAATCAGTACATTTAGAAATCCTGTGTATAAGTAAGCTGTCCTGATTCCAAATATATAATTTTTTTCAAAATTGGAGCAAAAAAATTTTTCGCGCATAAGGTCGAGAGTTTGATCCCCGCGCATATTAAAAATTTTATTTTCGCATTCAAATTGGATGAAAAATTTTGCATATCTGTATTTTAATGCGCGGATCAACATTCTAAGCAAATAAAAATGTGACAACATTCTCGACGAGATGTGGAAAAAAAATGTGATTTGACCAAAAAGTGTTATTTTTTAACGTGCTCTAGGTTCCGTAGGAATGCTTCGTAGAATAAAAAAACGCCACCATCGTGTTCAGTGTATTTGAAAACGGTAGAATCGTGTCATTTTTATATTCAGTCATTTAAAAAAATGCGCGTTCTTGACCATTGAAAATTTGTATCATATATGATACGCTCGCCTTACCGGGTTAAAGGATCAATTTTTACTCAAGAATGTCCAAAAATTTAATAGGCCTAGATTTAGGCTTGGATTTATGCTTAGGTTTAGACTTATGCTTAGACTTGAGCTTGGTCTTAGACTTCGGATAAGATATGATGGGAAGAGTGGTTTCTATTTTATGTTATTAACTTACTCAAAAGTTCTTCATCTTTTTCAATTCTTTTACAAACCAAATAGAATATCCTTTCTGTGATTTGGAATGGCACTAGGTTTACTTCTTTGCCCACTAAATATTTAATGTCCTCTTTTTTACCATACCTTCCTTACTCCCAAACGGATCATTGATATACCGAAGATAATTTGATTTATTTAAATGAAGTGCATCAACAAACCATCTTTCGCCGCCTTTTCCATCTTCGGGATAAATATTCCATGCATAATCGGTGTCTTCAGTATCATATATCTTTTCACCTTTATATGGCCCTAGAATGAGTCCAGGTTCTAGGGTTCGATTGGCAAAGATACCATAGCCGTGTATTGGAGAATGTTCTATTCGAAGGAAGTCTGGGACTTCCATTTTGTTTTTACCTGGGAAGGCATAGAAACATTCGCATTCTACACAATCTAAAGATCAGAGAATTTATGGAATCATTTGTTCGTGTCAGTTTTTTAGCCATATTGTAAGACCGTGGCTACGGCCCTCTCAATAGCATAAAGAGAAGGGTCGGCAAGGATTGAGCATGTTTTGAACACATTATAAATCATAGCAATTTTTATTTCCTGGGGGGAGTACATGCTCAGGTATTCTTCCCATCACTGACCTTACTTCTTCCCCTCTCCAAAATCACTACCCCATACATCACGGGAGCAAAAAGTATTGCCAAATACTTACCTTGACATACACATTCTGAATAGTCATCACTAACATTACATTCTAGTTTTATACAGATAAAAGCGAAGAATAATATAAAAATAATACATTGCATAATTACAAAGAATAGAATTTTCTTTAACAACAATATTTTAAATACTACCAAATAGAATAAAAAATAGTTAATAAAATTTTTGAATGAGCCAAAAGAGGTTCCTCATTCACGAATTTGCATAAAGCGTTACAAACAATCTTTATATGTTTTTGAAAACTCCATCATTTGGGAAAGGGTGCTCACATTAATTCTTAAAATTAAACTTTTTTGTACAATTTATCAAAAGTGACCTTTATGACTCACAACAGCCATTAGAGAATGCATTGCTCGGCCTTTTTTAAACTTTTCTTGCTCCTTGTTTTGCCCCAAAATTTTGCTTTTTCCTCGTTTTGTTTTTGAAAAAATGAATGTAAAACATTTATAGACAACAATAGAGATATGCAAAAACTTCAAAAAAATATTAAAAACTTAAAGAACCACTCCACTTGGAAAAAAGTTGCCATAATATATTGGAAAGTTCATGAAAAGTTGAGCATTTTTGTATTTACGGTGCCCTCTGAATCGTTTAGTTTTTGAGATAAGTGTGAAGTTTAGATTATTTATTACAACGAAAACATGAACCCAGGTTTCAAATACCTGATTCACTCAAAAGTTGTTTATTGACAAGAAAATAGTTTGAATTTCTCGAGTATTTAGGAAAAAGTAAATATAGCATTTTTCTCAGCTCAATGAGACGAATAAAATGACACCAAGAGTATTCAATTTGAAAATCATTTTGGGTTATTGAAACATGGAGAATTCGAATCTGAAGGAATTTTTTTATTTTGATTGCAGGAAAGGATCGAATCGGCTAGGTGGACCAATTCTGAAAATTGGCGTAAAATAATTATAACTTTTTTTCATGGCATCCAAAAACCGTCAACAAGGGGTCATTTCAACACGAAATTTTATCGGAAACAACTTCGTAGAAAATCGTTTTCCTCAGAAAAATCATTTAGAGGGTTAAAAAGCGATTTTTATGATTTCTTAGACTTAAAAAGCTTATAACTTTTTTCGGTTTCATCCATTTTTCATAGTTTTGGTTTTAAAAAATGCGCAAGAATAAGGAGATTAAAGTTAAGATCGAGTTTCTTTAGTAAAACTAAATTTTTGTATTAAAAGATTGCAAATTTTTAGTGAAAAACCGATTTTTTAAGAAAAAATATCACTTTTTGATGTTGCAATCGAGGTATTTCAAATTTTTTTGCAAGTGTTACACCTTACTGAACTCGGAAATGAGGCCGAAGCCCGAGCGCCGACGGTGCTCAATTCCCTGGTTCTTGTTTAAAAAGATGTATTCAAATTTATGACCCGTCGGAATTTTTTACTCGTCGAAGGTGGTAGAATAAAAGGATATTTTTATTTAAAGTTTTAAAGAAGAATCATTTAAAAAAAAATTAATCTGAAACTTCAAAAGTTCTTTTGCAATTTTCACTGGAATTGTCTGCACATTCTTCATCGGACTCATTGTCTATATATCCACGAGTTTCCCAATATGCATTGCCATATGATACTAAAATAAAAAACTCGACCGTAATTTATTGTACAAAAATAAAAATGTCCTTTTAAAGGATCGATTTTCACTTAAGAATGTAATATATATATAAATATACCAAGCCTAGATTTAGGCTTAGGTTTATGCTTAGGTTTAGACTTATACTTAGGCTTATGCATAGGCCTAGACTTGAGCTTGATCTTAGACTTCGGATTAGATATGATGGGAAGGGGTGATTTACTTTTTTATGCTATTAACTTACCCAAAAGTTCTTCATCTTTTTCAATTCTTTTACAAACCAAATAGAATATCCTTTCTGTGACTTGTATTACCGCTAGGTTTACTTCTTTGCCCGCTAAATATTTAATGTTCTCTTTTTTACCATACCTTTTTCCTTACTCCCAAACGGATCATTGATATACCGAAGATAATTTGATTTATCTAAAGGAAGTGCATCAATCATCCATACTTCACCGTCTTTTCCATCTTCGGGATAAATATTCCATGCATAATCGGTGTCGTCGGTATCATATATCTTTTCACCTTTATATGGCCCTAGAACGAGTCCAGGTTCTAGGGTTCGGTTGGCAAAGATACCATAGCCGTGTATTGGAGAATGTTCTATTCGAAGGAAGTCTGGGACTTCCATTTTATTTTTACCTGGGAAGGCATAGAAACATTCGCATTCTACACAATCTAAAGATGAGAGAATTTATGGAATAATTTGTTATTTAAAAAATTAAAATATTCACCCCCCCCCCACCATCTCCGCCACTTGGAGAAATATACGTTAGACGAACTGGACTAAAGTCCCCATCTTCAAAAGTATCTCAAAGTTGAAATACCTAAAAGATAGCCATTGGTTTAGGCATATCAAAGATTTATTTTTGCAAAAAATTTGTGACTCTATGAACTTTAACTCTGGCTACGCACGGCGTCTCAAAATGGACAAAAAACCGAACGAAAAAACTTCATGGCCAAATGGCTAGAACTCTATAGTTCAGTTTCTAACGGGGAGGGCTCGATCCTGGTAATAAACATGCTATATTCCATTTCTCACGGAACGATAAAAAAAGTTAGCGTTAATATTGCAGCGGATAAGGAAGCTGCCCGTTCGATCTTGCAAGTTAAGCAACGTTGGGCCCGCAGGTTCGAACCAGATAGGGTAAAAACTTTTGATTTTTAAAAAAATTTACAAAAAATAGAGCATTTACAAAAATTTTTTGCTCCATTTTTTGTAAAAAATCTAAAGCTTTACTCTAATAGGAATCAAACCTACGGGCCAAACATTGTTTAACTTCCAGATCGGATGGGCGGCTTCCTTATCCACTGCACTATGAGCTCTAACTTTTTTATTATTCAGCGGAAAACGAAGTATACATGTTTTCAAAAAGATGTTGCATGTTTTTTTGAACATGTAACACCTTTACTATCGGAATCGAAACCTCCCCATTAGACTGCAAATTTAGAGTCCTAGCCATTTGGCCATGAAGGTTTGTTTGTGCCGGATTTTTTAGCCATATTGTAACGCAGTGGCTACATCCCTTTCAATGGCATAGAGAGAGGGGTCAACAAAGATTGAGCACGTTTTGACCACATTATAAATCATAACAATTTTTTGTTCCTGGGATGGGGAGTATATGATCAGGCACCCTTTCCATCACTGATCTTACTTATTCCTCTCCCTAAAATCACGAATCCATACATCACGGGAGCGAAAAGTATTGCCAAATATTTACTTTGACATACACATTCTGAATAGACATCACTAGCATTACATTCTAGTTTTATCCAGATAAAAGCGAAGGATAATATAAAAATAATACATTGCATAATTACAAAGAAATTTAATTTTTATAGAATTTTCTTTAACAAAAATATTTTAAATACTGCCAAATAAAATAAAAAATAGATAGTAAAATTTTTGAATGAGACAAATGAGGTTCCTCATTCACAAGTTTGCATAAAGCGCTACAACAATTTTTATTTTTGTTTATACTTTTATAGAAGCTAAAAATAATAAATAAAAAGATCAGGATTTATTGATGTGGCAGGCGTACAAAAATACAGATATGCAAAATTATTATTCTGTCTTGTTATAGCTTTGCCGAATCTGATTAAAATACTAAATTTCTAAAACTTTTACAAAGAAATTTATATGAAAAATTGAATAAATTTATATAAAAAAATTGTCGACGCCGTGTTGGTTATCGGTGGACCAAAGTTTGGAAAATATTGATCCCAAAAAACATGCATAGTAAATCTTACAAGGGAACCGCAAGCTCTGACACACTCAGAATTTTATGAGACCTATAATACAAAATTAATTTTAAAAGGAAAATTGATCAAAATTGTATATTTTATTTATTCAGCATGTTGAAAGCATCTATCAAATTAATACATATTTCAGGAGCTTCAATGTCTTCTTTAGTAACAGTGGAAGCAAACGTACAACAAGAATAATGTATTTTAAGTAAATATATGATATTATTTGGATTCATGACAAGAAAACTGAAAAATCAATAATTAGATTTTGTAATTTTTCACTAATCGATGTTAAATAAATAGAATATAAAATTTTGATCAATTTTCCTTTGAAAAATATTACTTGTTATAAAAAAATATTTAAAATTTCGATTTAAACAAAAATGCATTTAATAATGATCAAAATGTGTAGACTTCAAAAAGAAGCCTCCATGGCTTAATTGGTAGCATCGTTGACTTTTACCCGGTCGATCCGGATTCGAATCCCACATGGGTTGAATACTTTTTGCACAAAATTATAATGAATTTTGCAACTTTTCATCTCGATATCTCGTGATAGGAAGATTGGTGTATGAAATCATATACATATTCTTAACACTCAAATTCTTGCCCAAATCGATTGAATTTTGGTATCCGGGGGGATTTCGATAGGGAGAACACAAATTCGAAGGAATTTTTTGATTTTTACCACTGGAAGGTACCCCAACGAGGGTAAAATCCCAAAAAGGATCTGTTCTTTGTTACTCATTTTAAAACATAATCCCGAGGTCTAGGACAATAAATAACAGCTGATTAGTGTTCAGTGCCTAGAAAAACCCTAGGAGTATCGAAAATTTTGAAAAAATCAACTTCTATACAAAATGTGTCTGTCTGTCTAGATGATCTCGGGAACGCTTGATTTATACCTTCGATACCAAAATAAAAGTTGACGAGGATGAAGAGAAAAGATGATTGACACCAAAATTATCGAAATCGGAGGCAACAAATTTTTCAAAAGAAAAATTAGCTATAGCAGGGTTTAATAATACAAAAAGTATTAGTAATAACTATTACGTTTTAATGGGGGAGCATCGCTCGAGAATTCTACTTGGAGTCACATCACCTCCACCCGAGCGCTGGGCTTCTAGTACTGATAAATTATTGTAACAGATAATTTTTTTCAACTTTTCAAATTCCATCAAGAAGAAAGCTTCGTATTTTCATGTGAAATTCAACTTTTCAGAGGCAATTTATGGAAATACTATAGTATAACTCTATTTTCTGGGGCCTTCTCACACCCAAGTTGATTTCTGAGCGGAGCGTGGCGAAATTTTTTTTATTGAAATTCTTACTTTGCATTTTGAGCCGAAGTTTTGTTTGAAAATTACTGTTTTTATATTATAAACTGAAAACCGAGTTGCCGCTTCAAAGAGGAGCATCTGAGGCCGAGATCCCTCGGCATAACTTTCCTGAACGCACTCTAAAATGAGACTGGAGCACATCACATTTCTGGCGACGGTGCGACAAACTTGCAAAAAAATTGAAACTGCCTCGTTTGATTTTAAAGTTGTTCAGAGCGATTATTTGAGCAGTAATTACTACGAAATTAATTTTTTGAAACTGTGCCTACCATTTTTCGATTTTTCAAAATTTTCTCCTGGGGGACCAAGGGATCAAAAAATTTTTTATTCGTCGGAGCTGGTAGAATAAAAGGATGTTTTCATTTAAAAGTTTTAAAGAAGAATCATTTTAAAAAAGATGAAAAAATAATTAATCTGAAACTTCAAAAGTTCTTTCGCAATTTTGACTGGAATTGTCTGAACATTCTTCACCGGACTCATTGTCCATATATCCACGATTTTCCCAATATGGATTGCCATATGATACTAAAATATGTACAAAAATAAAAATATCCTTTTAAAGGATCACTCAAGCAAATATATATAAAAATATACCATGCCTAGATTTAGGCTGGGTTTATGCTTAGATTTAGGCTTATGCATAGACTTAGGCTTGAGCTTGGTCTTAGATTTTAGATTAGATATGATGGGAAGTGGTGGTTTACTTTTTGATGTTATTAACTTACTCAAAAGTTCTTCATCTTTTTCAATTCTTTTACAAACCAAATAGAATATCCTTTCTGTGATTTGGAATGGCACTAGGTTTGCTTCTTTGCCCGCTAAATACTTAATGTCCTCTTTTTTACCATATCTTTTTCCTTACTCCCAAATGGATCATTGATATACCGAAGATAATTTGATTTATCTAAAGGACGTGCATCAACCATCCATGCTTCGCCACATTTTCCATCTTCGGGACTAATACTCCATGCATAATCGGCGTCGTCGGTATAATATATCTTTTCACCTTTATATGGCCCTAGAATGAGTCCTTGTTCTAGGGTTTGGTTGGCAAAGATACCATAGCCATGTATTAAAGAATGTTCTATTCGAAGGAAGTCTGGGACTTCCATTTTGTTTTTACCTGGGAAGGCATAGAAACATCCGCATTCTTCACAATCTAAAGATGAGAGAATTTATGGAATCATTTGTTATAAAAAAATTTAAATGCCCCCACCATTTCTGCCACTTTGAAATGTACGTTAGACAAACTGGACTGTGAGTCCCTATCTTCAAAAGTATCCCAAAGAAGAAATATATTTCAACGATACGGACTGCTTTTTTTGAAAATTGCGTTAATTTTAGTTAAAATTTGTTCAAAAAGTATTACTATAATTGCCTGAAAGCAAGTTTTTTAAGTATTGAAACGAAAAGATTTAAATCGAGTTTTTCAAAAATCTGCAACTGGGTTTGTGAAAAAACAGACTTTAACGCGGTGGCTACGGCCCACTCAACAGAATAGAGAGAAGGGTCAGCAAGGATTGATCACATTTTGACCACATTATAAATCATAACAATTTTTTGTTCCTGGGGGGGGGGGGGGGAATACATGCTCAGGTACCCTTCCCATCACTGACCTTACTTCTTTCCCTCCCCAAAATTACCACCCCATACATCACGAAAGCGAAAAGTATTGCCAAATACTTACTTTGACATACACATTCTGAATGGACATCACTAGCATTACATTCTAGTTTTATACAGATAAAAACGAAGAATAATATAAAAATAATACACTGCATAATTACAAAGAAATTTAATTTGTATAGAATTTTCTTTAACAAAAATATTTTAAATACTGCCAAATAGAATAAAAAATAGTTAATAAAATTTTTTAATGAGCCAAATGAGGTTCCTCATTCACAAGTTTGCATAAAGCGTTACAAACAATTTTTATTTATACTTTTATAGAGTTAAAAATAATACATAAAAATATAGGATTTATTGATGTGGCAGGCGTACAAAAATACAGATATGCAAAATAACTATTCTGTCTATAGCTTTGCCGAATCTGATTAAAATACTAAATTTCTTCAACTTCTAAAACTTTTACAAAGGAATTGAATAAATTTATATAAAAAAACTATCCACGTCTATTAAATTGTTGTATTTACGGTACCCTCTGCATCGTTTAGTTTTTGAGATAATTGCGTGTGAAGTTTAGATTATTTATTACAACGAAAACATGAACCCAGGTTTTAAATCCCTTATTCAATCAAAAGTTGTTTATTGACAAGAAAATAATTTGAATTTCTTGAGTATTTAGGAAAAAGTAAATATAGCATTTTTCAGAGAGAGGGACCAAGGGGGAAAATTGTTCATTTTTCGGATTTTGTGGGGGTATGGCCACCTCCTACCGCCTCTTCCAGCATCATCTATGTGTTGGGGCACGTGCTCCGATGTCCCGCGGCCACTGGACTGATATAGTGTGTTGGTCATAGGTGCACCAAAGTTTGGAAAATGTTGATCCCAAAGAACATGCATGGTAAATCTTACAAGGGAACCGCAAACTCTGACGCACCCAGAATTTTATGAGACCTATAATACAAAATTAATTTTAAAAGGAAAATTGATCAAAATTGTATATTTTATTTATTCAGCATGTTGAAAGCATCTATCAAATTAATACATATTTCAGGAGCTTCAATGTCTTCTTTAGTAACAGTGGAAGCAAACGTACAAAAAGAATAATGTATTTTAAGTAAATATATGATATTATTTGGATTCATGACAAGAAAACTGAAAAATTAATCATTGGATTTCGTAATTTTTCACTAATCGATGTCGAAACTGAAATGAAACCTAAGCTGGGATCAAAATTTCGAAATCAGTCGAAAGGAAATTGCCATTTTTTAAGTTAAAAATTCCCGGAAAATGACGACTTTTGATGAAAAATGATGAATTTTGATGAAAAAATTGACAATTTTGAACATTTTTAGTGAGAATTTTTACTGAAAATATGAAAAATTTGTTGAAAAAATCATAATGGGGACCATGATTTTCAAAATAAATTTCAAAATTTTTGGACAAAAACATAAGAGGGAGCCCTTATGATTTTTTTATCTTCGCTTCGATTTTATCGAAAATTATGTTTCGATTTTTCGAAACCAAAATGTTGGGGTCGAAATTCGAAACTACGATTTCGACGCATCACTAGTAGCTCTCCAGCTTTTCATAATAAGAACTATTGTTACGGCAACTCTCGCGACAAATAGTTTTAATGTGTTTTATAGCATTATTGATAATAAATTTATTTCAAGAAAACTGATTTAAAACACATAAAAAATGTAAACTCTATAATATGGCGTGATTCAAAAAAGCTTGGCGCGTATGGCTATGACGCTGGTCATAGGCACAGGTTCGATTCCATCAGAGTCGAAGTTTTTAATTTAGAAATTCATATACAACGTTGTAAAAGCAACCCCCAAAAATTACAATACAAAATTTTTTTTAATTAGTATTTTGAGAAAAAATTTTCTGCACCTTATGAAGCTGGTTCAATCCCCCAGAGTCAAATTGTTTTTGCACCATTTGTAAGTGATATATTTGGATGATTTTTATACTGGAGTTTTTATAAGCGGAGAACACGATTTGACGTTGTTTTTTGACAAACTTTTTTGAGGCTACAAAATGCAGGTTCTATTCCAAGGGAAACAAAACGGGGCCAAACCTAACGTAGTCAAAAATTTTGTCCTACCCCCTTGCCTATGTGTGTAATGATAGGCAAAAATTTTTTATGTAATTTTAAGGGGGTTTGATTTTACAATGTTTTATGACCCCATAATCATTTAGACCTTGGTCGGATTGAACCTTCCTATAAAATGAATGGCCAGCGTCCTAACCATTAGGCCATGAATGCCCAGCTTTTTTGAATCACGCCATGTTACAGAATTTACAAATCAATGTTTAAAATAAGTGTTTAATAATATTCATACAAATATTCCGATTTATCAAAACTTCTTCGGCGCTGCTCATCAGTATGCTTAAAATCACCGCCTTTAATAAGAATACTGCCATCGGAATTCATTATAATCTCGCCATGATCCCCAGCCGGAATAATTTGGGGAAACCAATCGTCTTGCTCCTGTAAACTTCTATCTTTGTCTAAAAAATACATTTTAAAATTATATAAAAAATGGAATTTTTTATACCATCCATTTATAAAATAAAAAGTTAGGAAGATATATAGAGATAAATAATTCGCCGAGATTTTCCAAGAAAAAGTCTAACACAATAACATAATGGGGGCTTGATGCTATAAATATAAATGACACAAACAACCTAATTTGTCTTTGGATATTCCAGAGGGATTTTGTCAATATATCCCAAAAAAAGAAGTGAGCAAACATGTGATTCATGTTGTTGAATTTAAAAGGTTTGAAGAAAAAAATTTGTGCACACAAAAAAGTTTATTTCTGGTTATCCGAATCTATTTTGGAAGAGGGACGTTTGCACCCTTCCTCCCATGTCAGTTTTTTGGCGAAAATTTGAAATATCATAAACGTGCAGACTCACATGGCATAGTGGTTAGTATGACAGAATTTGCATTTATAGATCTCGTGTTCAAATCTCGACCCGAAATTAAAGTTATCCAAATTCCATGAAAATTTTTGCATATCTCTATTTTGGCCTCTAAAAAGGAATTATCAAGTTTAAACTTCAAGGGGTACCTCTACTGGGGGAGGGAGAGCGGTAAAACGTCAAAAATTCAGGTCTTTTCTTTGTAAGCAAAATCTCACAAAAGGTCTGTTCTTTGTAATCTATTTTTGACCATAATCCCGAGGTCTAGGACAAAAAATAACGGCGGATTCGTATTCAGCACCTAGAAGAACCCTAGGAACGTCAAAATTTTCGAAAAAACCGAGTTTTATAGCGAAATATCAACATTTTAAACCTAGGGTACATCTTTGAGACCCCAATTTTTCGAAAAAGTCTGGATATTGACACGAAAACATAAGTTTCGCTCAAAAAGACCGATTGGATCGTATTCAGCATACACTCTTACCCACTATTGAAAAAAATTTCATCGAAAGCGAGCGAAAAATGCCGATTTTCGATATGTTTTTAGGCGGCAACAACTTATGTTACAGCCCAATAACATATACACGTTCCTTTCAAACCTAAGTAGGTTTTTATTTTAATCCCAATCTAAAAAATTTGTCTTGTAGATTGTCGGGGAGACCCTCCTGCATAACACTGAGTATGGGTTTTTTGTGAATCGTTGTTTTAAGAAAGATATGGAATCCTTAATTTGAAAAACACCTTATTTTTGGCAGAAAATTTATGGGTGTTTTTTGACATGTCAGCACAAACTTTTTGCCATTTTTCTATGGGTTGAAACATACGTGGCCCCATCATAATGGAAGCACTCCTTTCCTCCAATCCTCCTTTTCCTTTGATACCACATTTAATCCTGATTGATCATTAACACGAAAACATTCTTACTGTAACTTTGTTGGCTTTTCATTTTTTACTCTTAAAATACTAATTAATAACTACATTTTTATTCATTAATATTGATGTACTAGTATTAAAAAGTTCATAAAAAACCATTACTTTTTTAAAAATCAATAATTCATAAAAATGCCGTCCAAACAACAATCCAGTTCGGACAACAACTCTTCACTAACATTTCAAACCAGAGGTCCTATGAAGCGTCATTCGTTGTGGCAATACTTCAGTTTTGATGAAGAGAAGAAACGCTCATTATGCAAGCACTGTACTTATACAGTGGCTGGAAACTATACGACTACATTAAAAACGCATTTGCGAAATCATCACCGTCCACTTTATATTGAAATGGAGAAGAAAGAGGATGAGAGATTAGCTGGGTTACCGGTGAAGAGGAATGCTTCTGGGAATAATTTGTTGGAGTTTGCTAAGAAGGTAGGAATTTTGAATATGTTCCGTCTTTGACTATTATATCCTATGCTTATGATAATGCTTAAGCTGAAGCCTGGCTTAGCCTAGCCTAAACTGAAGACTAGCTTAGCTTAGCCTAAGCTAAGCCAACGCAAATCCTAAACCGAATCCTAATCCTACAAGGTGGCCTAAAAACCCGTATTTTTGCGATTTTTGAGCAATTTTCGCCGAAAAATTTTTTAAATTGTTTTTTCCAAAACAGCACATATAGGGGGTTTTTCTATGCGAAAAATCGATTGCGCGTATTAAAAAACCGTGAAATCGCTTTTCTGACCCTAGGTCAGCCCAAAAAACTTTTTAAAAATCGCAAAATATGGTTTTTTGGGCTTATTCAGGGTCAGGGAAGCGATTTCACGATTTTTCAATGCGCGCAATCGATTTCTCGCATAGAAAAACTTTTTATAGGGTTGCATTGAAAAGATTTTAAAAAATTTTTGTGAAGATTTGCTCGAATCCGGTTTTTTGGACCACTCTGAAAAATTTTTAAAGTGACTATCATTTCATGGAGTATCAAGATATATTTTATCATATTTTTTACCATTAATACATTTTAGGGAAGATCCTCCATAAACACTGAAAATCTGCAACAAACAAGCCAATCTGGCGGTATTGTAGCATATTCCATAGCTGGACCTGATATAACAGCTGCTTTTAAGGTATACGCTGAATGTGTTCAAAAACCTCAAAAATTCCCGTTTTTAGGTCCATAAATTAGACAATCAAGATGAAAGTGGGATGATCCAAAACTTTGATGATATTATGAAAGAAGAAGCCAAAGATGATATGCCGGAACTTGAAGAAGAACCGCCAACTTCACATCAGTCAACGCATACAGAAACAAGTTTGAGCTGTGCCGAAATAATTTTGAAGCAGACTAAACAAGTACATAATCGATACAAGAATCAGAATCTTAATGACCATCAAATGGAGACTAACATTGAAGAAAATCATATTGAAGAAGAAGTAAGGTCTGGTGAGGGGAGGGAAAGGGCGCCATGATCTCTTTGGTATAAAATCGAAAAAATTCCTTTGAGCCCTGAAATTTAAAAAAATCGACAATTTGTGAAATATTATCATATTTTTAAAATAAAAAATAGCTTTTTTAATTCAAAATTAAAAAACATTTAATTCTGGTACCATAGCAAACTTGCTTGAGTTGTATAGTAAGGTAGGTTTTAACAAAGTTAAAATCATTATTACTATGCAGCTTCAACAAGTATTTAAAATGATAGAAAAGTGTTTTAGAGGAAAATATAGATATGCAAAAATTTCAATGAAATTGGGATAACTTTAATTTCGAGACGAGATCCCAATTCGAAACCTATAAACTGCAAATCTGTCATTTTAGCCACTCTGTCATAGGTAAAACTCACAAAGCCCCATGATATGGTACTTATTTTGGAGCGCTCGACGAGCTGAGTCGACTGTTGATATTTTTTATTTTTGACCTTTGCCTCCCCTTTGCGGCTTTTTGATATGCCGTGACGGGCAATGGGTTAATTTGACTCCCTTGGATCCCGGACTCAAATGAGCTCAAGATCCATAGATTCTAGTATCTTAGATTAAAGTAAAAAATTTTTAGCCCGATGAAGATGATTTTGAAACCTTCCAAATTCCCGATGTTACTAGCTGTTTGAAGAAATTTCATAAGAAAATTGTTGATTTATCAAAAGAAAATAGGCTATTAAAATTGAAAATGGGAGTGTTAGAAAAACGCATAATAACTCTCGAAGGGCAGCAGCAATCTCCCCAAAATTCAGCATCAAATTTGACAAACGGATTTTCAGTACACCGTGTAAATGATAGAACTGAGCCATGTAGTGAATTTGATATGGATGTAAGTAAATTAATTATAAGATTTGATTTTTTTCAAAAAATTAAACAAAGGTTTCGTACAAATTTTTAATCCTCATCCGTTTTGCAATTTGATATTACAGAGTGGATGAAAAAACCACACTTTTTCGATTTTTCGACCAATTTTTAAAAAAAATTTTTCCTCAAACAACCCTATCGGAGGGGGAGGGTTCTATATGAGAAATCGATTGCGCGTATTGAAAATCTGGAAAACGCTTCTCTGATCCCGAATTTGCCCCAAAACCTATTTTTAAGGCTTTTTGGGTTGGTTCAGGGTCAGGGAAGAGTTTTCAAAGATTTTCAATGCGCAATCGATTCCTTGTATAGAAACCCTCTGATAGGGTTATTTGAGAAAAAATTTTTGCAAAAATTTGGTCAAAGAATCGCAAAGGAGCGGTTTTTTAGCTACCATGTACATTTTCTTTCTCAGTTCACCCATTCGATATGCGTCTATGTGTATATTCTAGTCATTTCCCATTATTTATATAAATCTTCTTGTCAGTTAAATCCTCTCCAGAGGCCAAAAGGGCAGAAGCCACAAAGTTCCAGTCCTCTTGGACACAGTGGGGGCTAAGGTTCGGCCTCCAAGGGTCCAAAGCCTAATCAGGCCAAGATCCTCGGTTTTAAGCAGTGGCTTAAGATTCCTGAAAAAAATTTTCTGTACTTCCGAATTCCGGTTCCAACTTCGATGTAAAAAACTGGCCCCGGCTACTCCACTGGTTCTAAGCCACAAAGAGCTGGAGACTAGGACCCTTCCTCGCTCATAGGGCCCGATCCCAGACCCCAGCTCATAAGGCTGAGCTGAGGTCCAAGAAGGTCCCATTTCTACCTCTGATTCTCTCTTTCTAGGACGAGGAACGAAATGACATTAATGACAACA
>JAQGBS010000516.1:0-20993 GCA_034698545.1 Acrobeloides obliquus
TCCTCGTGAAAAATTACCCCTAGGGGTTTAGTCAAGTTTATTTGGGGCCCCAAAAAAATTCAGGAAACCGAGAAAATTGCGTTCTAGCAGCCTCAAATACTCCGTCCTCAAATGTCTCATCCTCAAGTGCCCGTCCTCAACTGTCGCCACGCCGGTAAATTATGTAAATTTACAACTGCACAACACTACTTTTTACTAATCATAATCGTAATCGATTGAGTCGATTAATCATTTCAATAATCATAATCGTAATCATTGAATTGATTAATCGTTTCATTAATTATAATCGTAATCGATTGAATCGATTAATCATTTCATTAATCGTAATTGTAATCGATTGATACGATTAATCGTTTCATTAATCGTAATCGATTCAAACGATTAATCGTTTCATTAATCGTAATCGTAATCGATTGATACAATTAATCGTTTCATTAATCGTAATCGTATCCAATCGATTAATCAGTCATTCGATTAATCGAAACATCACTGATTGTGAGTTTATTTTATGTCTTGTTGTGTGTATTGTTGATAGCTACCCATGATTAAGTAATCAAAGTCAAGTTTTTATTATAAAAAATGAAAATTTTTAAAATAATTTTACGATTAAAAAATTGGTCATATTTGACTATATATGACGCATTAGTAAATCAAACCACACGTAGGCGCGTGATCTGTCGTAATTTTTTTTTAAAGCAACCCTCTTGGCCCTCAGCACAACCCCACAATCCTGATCTGTCGTAACGACAGACCAAAATAATAAATCATCCCCCTGGCACGACCCTCATCCTCTCCCCTCGGCACAACCCTCCGACCCTGCCCTGTCGTCACGACACCCCGCAGCTCACGTGTGAATCAAACAACATTCTTTGTTAACTTCTTCAAATTTTACGTAAAAAAAAATAACAAAAATATATAAAAAACATAATGTTTTTTATTTTTCTTATGTTTTTCGGCCCGTAAGGGGGGGATACCAGTACCCCTGGTACCCCCCCCCCCCCTGTGGCTACGCCACTGTATATACTACAATTGTTATTTGTTTTAAATTGAAAAAATTGCTAACGGTTTTTCGAAAAAAATTGAAACAAAAAATTTTATACGTTGTGATTACGTAATCATTGACCTAATCCCCGTAATCAACTGTAATCATTTGGCTACCCCAGGGCCGTAGCCAAGGAATTTAGCAAACTATTGCAAATTGTTAGAAAAAAATGGGTAATATTTTTTCTTGTAAACTTTTAATTCCTTTTTTGTAAACTTCTTTTCGTAAACTGAAAATAACCTTTTTTGTAAACTTCTCTTGTAAACTTTTTTTGTAAACTCGATTTTAAAACTTTGTTTGTAAACTTTTATTATTTTTTTGTAAACTTTTTTGAATTATTTTGTAAGCTATCAAAAATATATATGTTGCGCCCGATCGAATTTAGCCCAATTCAGAATCAGGCGCCCGATCTTGAACGAAGATAGGCCTAATGATTAGCCTTAGGCTTAGGCCTAAGCTTAAGGCCTAAGCTTTAGGCCTAAGCTTTAATCCTAAGCTTAAGGCCTAAGACCTATCTTTTTTTAAGATCGGGTGCCCGATTTTGTATTGGGCGAAAAAAAGTTTACAAAAAAAGGTATAAAAGTTTATAAAAAAATTTTAAATAAAGTTTACAAAAAAAGATATATTAGTTTACAAATTAAAATATTTCAGTTTTCAAAAAAAAGTTTACAAAAAAGGATATAAAAGTTTACAAGAAAAAATATTATCCGAAAAAAATTTAAAACCTATCGCAAATGTTTCAAAAACTATCGCAAAAAATTTTTTGCTTTTAACTCTTGAAGAAACGTCCATGTGGTAGGTTTTAATAGAAAATCAACCACGTAATTTTGCGATATATCGCAAGGCAAAACATATTGCAATGCGATATGCTGTCTACGGCCCTGGGCTACCCCCTTTCCCTTACGTGATTACGTAATATCTGGATGACCTCATACCTGAAAATCTCCGAATACAAAAAAGTTAGTCGATTTGGAGAACTTTTTGAAAATCAATTTTTTCCCCTTGGTCCCCCAAGGAGTAAACAAGTGAAAAAAAATATTTGTCTCTGATTTTGATGTCAATCGTCTTCTCTCATCGTCCCCTACAACTTTAAATCTGACGGTCCTGAGATCGTAATCACGCATATTCCATGTTTATAGAGTAGGATTTATAGAATTTACTGCAACTCGTGAAGTCTTTTGGATTGGATTGAGCTATAATGTTAGTTTGTCCAACTTTACATGGACTGACAATACCCCATATGATTATAGAAATTGGTATTCTCCACCACCAAACATTACTTCTAATAAGTATTGTGCTTATTATTTTTATTATTATTCATTTACTTGGTGGTCTACTAATATATGCGATTGGTCCATTCCGTTTGTATGCAAAAAACCTCCAAACTTTTAATTATTTCTTTTAACAAATTAGATGAATGGAGGCTGAAAAAACATTATTTTTTAGCCACTTTCAAAAAATGTCATTTTTGCATAAAATTTTAGTTAAAAACACATTTCGCAAATTCTTATATAGGCAACAATGAGGCTTTGACATAAATAGGAAAGATGTCAGGGGAAGTGATAAGCGAGAACATAATGAGATGTTTCAATGGCATACGGACCGTTGTTCCGCGACATCTATTTCATGACATTTGTTTTCGCTCTATCCACTCAACCATCAGTGCATGCTTAGTAAAATGTTTAATTTACTTGTGAAGTAAGTAAAGTTTTGTTTGTTATGTAAATTGCTCAACTTTTTTGTGTTATCACTTATTTGCGCATTCATGGTGTAAGAAAGATGAGATTATGGAATATGAAGTTGAGCTGTGAGAAATTGTATTATTATGTTTTGTTTTTATCGATAAATAAAAGTTAGTTCAATAAGTAATGTCTAATCTTTAAACATAAATATGAAAAAAACTAAAAAACATTTTCAAAAATGAATTATTATTAATAATGAATTGCCGTTTAATATTCCAGTAATTTGCAAACAAACAAAAATTACTTACTTTACAAGTAAATTAAACACTTTACTAAGTATGCACCGATGGTTGAGTGGATAGAGCGTTTGCTCCATCAGTCTATTTTTTTGCACGTTGCAGGTTCGATTCCGGCTGGAGACAAACATTTTTTTAATTTTTTACCGATTTCTATTAATGCTAGAATTTTGGTGAGTTGGGATTTTTCATTTGGTATCATAAGGAGTCGTTTGGCATACAATTTAAGAAAAAATATTGAGTTTGAAAATTGACAAGTTGTGAGGGTCTCTTGTAAGATTTTAATAAAAAAGAACCTTTTTTAGCTTGAGGTAGTCTTCTAACACCCAATTTTTATGGACCACCTCATATGTTCAGTGGGGTCCACGAGGTGATTCCCTCAATTTTAGGTCCATGAGTGAGTGGGTCGGGGAGAGACTCCCCCCTTGTCGACCTATGATTTTCTTATCAAGTTTAACATACAATAATTACGATTAGGGTAATAGGAAGCCACCAATAAGCTTTCTTTTCATAATCTTGACTTTTAATCATAGCAAAAGTACGTTCCCAACGATAGAATAAAATATGGGTCGAAGAGAACAAGCCCTATAAAACATTGCGATTTGAATGATAAATCCAAATTGGTCTGTTAGATTAATTTGACCTCTTTGAAAAATTACAATTACAGGGTGTTAAGAAATTACGCGCACTTTTTCAAATTTTGAGTAATTTTGATTGCATAACATTTTTTTTATTTCGATTCCCTTTATCATGATTTTTAAGTGCTAAAAAATGCAGAACCTTTCGTTGTTGTAAATAATGTTTTGTTTTGAGTTTGTTTTGTTATAAACTTTGCTTTTGAATTCGAATTTTAAAAAAGTGCGCGTAATTTCTTAACACCCTGTACATAAACAAAACAGCCGATAGAGATTATAAAAAATGAAACGAGAACGTGCAATTGTAGAAGTCTAAAATAATTTTTAAATCGTTTTGGGGGTTTCGATATTTTGGCTATAGAATGGAATCCACGCTACCGTTTTAAGAGGATATTAGCCATATTTGCTATAATTCAAAATTGCCACAGTCAATTTCGATAAGTTTGGTGTCACTTTAAAGGTCTAATCCTTAGCTATCGAATGACATCAAGACCATGGCTTGAATCGATCGCTGAGCTGAGATAAATGCAAAGGAGTTCAAAAAATGCGTATTTTTTTAATTTTTTGAATATACGAACTCTTTTGCATTTATCTCAGCACAGAGATCGATTCAACCCATGGGCTTGGTGTCATTCGATAGCTAATGGTTAGACCTTTAAAATGACATCTAATTTATCGAAATTTGACTGTGGCAATTTTGAATTATAGCAAATGTGGCTAATATCCTCTAAAAACGGTAGCGTAGATTCCATCTTATTCACGATATTTTTGGATACCCAATAAAACTTACCGAAAATTATGATGAAATAAACCAAGTTTGATTCCATTATAAGCGATAAAAATGATTAAGAAAATATTTATTATTGAGATCGACAAAAACAATGTTGTTAATATCCATGCCAATACACTTAACATCGTAAAATTTTTAAAAGATAAATCTGCTCATAACACTTCAGCAAAACAGAATAAAAGATACGGACGCAATTTTTTTTCAAATAGCAATCGTATTTATATAATTAGACAAGTATTGTATTTTGGCAGTTGAATCTAATTCAAGCTGAATAATTGAAGGATTAAAAGGTTGCATAACCTTTAATGCTTTACGAAAAACTCGCTTTAAAGTTATTTTTAAAAATTACGTTTATCTTGAATAGACAAATTAGATGTCGAAAGAGATATATTAAGTTGCAATATTAGTCTTGATACAATGATTGATTGCTTACGTTGTAAAGTTGTTTATAGCTAACAAAAACTTTTTTTTGTTATTTTGAGAAAGCAGCTCAGTGGGTTCTAGAATGATGTTAGAATATGTTTTTTCTTCTATTTTCTTATAATATTCCCAACTTTATTTTATCTAATACCGAACTTCCTCCCAACCATATAGTCATGTAATTTTCTATGAATATTTTTGGGGTACCAGTGCAGCCAAAACCGCCCAAAACATAAAAGCTGCGTATAGCGAAGACTCTATTTCTCATATCACCTGTCAACGTTGGTTCGCTCGTTTTTGCTCAGGTGACACTAACCTCAAAGATGCACCCAAGTCTGGAAAACCATCTGAGTTTGATGATCAAGCTTTAATCTCACTTCTCAAAACTGACAATCGGGAAACTACACGCGATTTGGCAGAGCAACTTGGAGTCAGTGCTATGACAGTAGACAGGCATCTTGAAACTCTAGGTTACATGTCCAAACTTGGCTCATGGGCCCCATATGATCTTAAAGAGACCGACAAGTGGCAGTGTATGTCTATATGTTAGAGTCTCCTCACCAGATATCATCGGAAATCAGGTGACACTAACCTCGAAGATGCTTCCAAGTTTAAAAAACCATCTGAAAATGCTTGAACTTTTAGAACACTAAACAGAAAAATCATTTTCCGACCCAAAAATCGATCCATGGGATCCCTCTTACGTTTTTGAGGTCTCTGATACTTTGTTAGCGATTTTTAAATTTTAATATCAATTTGTAATTGTATAAAGTTTTCGTGCCAATATCTCCGCAACGAAGCTTCAGGCACCTAAACCAAAAACATGTTTACAACAAGTAAAGTATGCCCAACAACTTCCTGCCAAAATTAGAAAAAAAATTGATTTTACATATCTAAAAGGTTCCTTTTTAGTTTAATAATGGTGATAATTGTATGGCAATAAATCTTTCGATTTTTTTCCAATTTTGTTTGATGTTGTGCATAAAATAAAGGTATCAACGTTTTATGCACAACACGGGTCAGTGACCCGTTCCTGCGCAGCCTGTGGTCAAAAAATCAACCATCATGTTTTAGTCCAGATCTAAAAATTTTGCCTGACTATAAAAAATTTGAAAATTTATATTTTTGGCGAAAATTTATTGAAACATCTCATCATGTTCTCGCTTATCCTCTGTACCCCTCTCCCAGTTATGTCAAAGCTCCAATACTCTAACGGAATTGTTCCTATTTTATGTGCTGTGGTAATTTGGATTGAGATTGTTGTCTATAATTGGCAAAATGTGTTTTTAACTCAAATTTTATGCAAAAATAACATTTTATTGAAAGTGGCCAAAAAATAACATTTTCTCAGGGAGGGTATTCCCATTCATTTAATTTGTTAAAAGATATAATTAAAAGTTTGGAGATTTTTTGCATACAAATGTATTGACATTATTGCATACATCAGTATACCAAGTAAATGAATCAAAACCATTATTATAAACACAATACTGATCAGAAGTCATGTTTGGTTGTCCCGAAGCCCAATAGTTATAATCATATGGGGTATTGTCAGTCCATGTAAAGTTGAAAAAATTGAAATTGTAGCTCAATCCAATCCAAAAGGAACCATCTTTTGCAATGAATTCTATAAATCCTACTCTATAAACGTGTAATGTGTGTGATTACGATCTCGGGACAGTTAGATTTCAACTGACAGTGCTTTAATTAAGCTGTAGGGGACGATGAGAAAAGACGATTGACACCAATCAGAGACAAAAACTTTTTTTCACTTTTTTACTCCTTAGAGGACCAAGGGAAACATCAATTTTTCAAAAAGTTCTCCAAATCGGCTGATTTGTTGTACTCAGGGATTTTCGGGTATGGAGAACAAGAATACGAAAGAATTTTTGACTTTTGAATTCAGGCAGGCGACGAATCGGAATTTTTTTTAAATTTTGAAAGCTTACACAAGTGTAAAACTTAAAAACAAATAAAAATTTCAGCTTTTTATACTTTTTTAAGAAATTTCATTTTAACAATTTTGAGTTTATCACGTTAAGAAAAACAGAAATTGACTAATGAAAAATTTTCCCATCATACGACCAGTCAGGAGTATATACAAACTGCTCGGAGTACCGCTCGGAGTTATTCTCGCAGAATCCCTTCTTCTTGTCTTCAAGCCGGTATGAACAATACATACAATACGACATAAGATAAACTCACATCATTAATAAAGACTTACGTTTTAAAAAGTTGTTTTCATTTTCATTATGAATTGATATTAAATGACCATTTGATTGTTCACACGTTTGTTCGGCGTTTGAAAAAGTTAATGCATTAATAAAATATTGATATAACTAAATTATAACTCATGCTATATTGAAAAGTAAACAACTGAACCTTGTAACAAGAATTAGTAGCTGAATAGTAAGCCCATCCATCTGGACATTTTGTATTACATATTGATTGAGCTGGGCATGGAGTGCAACTATCTAGCATACATGTTGGGCATGTGTTTGAACACTTATCTTGTTCAGAGTATGAATTTATCGGCTTTGTCTGATTGTTTCCTTCAGTAATATTAATAAAGATAGAATCTTTTAGTTTATATTCTAGTTTATTGTTTTGCCAGGTTTGTGGTCTTGTTTTGCATACAAATCCTCTAGCATATGAACAATTCTGAGGATACCATCTTCCATCAAAGGATTGTTTAATACAATACCCAGATCTACTATCGTTCGAAAAAAAGTTTGTATAATCAACTGGCATATTGTCGGACCATTGGAAAGCGTTATTTTTAAAATCATAGTACAAGCCTATGAATGGTTCTATAACTTGCAAACCTAAAGAATTTTAAATTATTTTTAGTTTATCATAATAAATATTGCCTAATATAAAAGAATTTTCATCGCCGCTGTGAATAGAAGCTAAATGACCGTTATATTGCTTGCAAACTGATTCACCATCATTGTAAGGAATTAATGTAAGGTTATAAAAGACCTAAAATGAATCAGTTTTTCATATGGAATAACATAGGAGATGTGCATGTTTTCGACGAGTAATATTTAAATAAAACTTCTTTACCTTATAACAAAATTCAGTTTTTGAGTTATATACCCAACTATCAGGACATGAAATTTCACAATGTGATTGACATGGGGGACATGTTGTTTGAGGACATGGAGGACAAGTCGGGCAATTGGTTTGAGAAAGTTCACATATATATGGAATAATGTCATAACAGTTTTGGCTATACCAAAGGCCATTCAAAAGGTTTAGTGCCAAGCAATTATCATCAGTATCATTGTCTGGGTTTCCTAAAAAATTATTTATTTAAAAATTTCAATAATACCTTCAGCCCAATTTGTATAAGAAAAAGGCTGTCCATCTGTCCATACCCATGTCCCATTATTGACATTGCTTCCACCTAGCCAGAGATATGTAACATTCAAGCCAAGAAAGTCTTCGGCGTTTGCTAAATAAATCGATTTTAATACACAATAAGATGAGTTTTTGCAACGCAGCAGTGCATGCATGCTAGAGTAAAGTTACAATAAGCGAAAATAGCAACCCTACGCATACAGCTGTAGGGATCGCGAAATGGGGGATTGACCTAGTGGAAACCCTAAGGCTCTCCGAGGGCGACAAAGGTGCCTAATACTCGCATATAATAGCGCTTAACCTTGTTTAGCTTACCGGCATATATGTGTAATAATAGTGAATTATACAATACTCCTTTGATAATAACATTTATTAGGGGGTTAATAGGGAAGGGGGAAATACAGACTAAATATAACAATCTTACCTAAGACATAGCTCTTACTCATACATATATTACTCTCAGCAATAAGCCTAGACTTAGTCAAGGTTTGAGATAAGTACTCCAAGAGAAACCTGCTTGGCCACATCTCCTAAGAGGATTGTGGATAAGGCCAAGCGATAAAAGAAGTTTTAGATAAAGTATTATGAAATATATTTTATGGCCTTACACAGCATTGCAAATAGCGCTGCACAAATTAGCATCGCTATGAGCAGCGCGGAACTTTCTGTAACCAGCGCCGCGCGTAAAGAAATCTACCCATAGTTTTTACCTGTTAGATCCATATTATCAAAAGCATTTGAAATAAATGCCAAATTTCCATTTTGACTTTGACAACTAATTTCTGCCAATATAAATTGCTTGGAATCTTTTGGAATAAAATAGCATTTATCCTTTGCGGCATTAGGAAATGTGCCATTAGGGCAGCTTGCATAAATTTTATAAAGAATGGCAAAAAATAAGACTAAGAAATATCTCATCCTCAACAACTCAGTTTGTCCACTTCTAACTAATGTGATGCTTTCAATTCAACTATCCATTATATATTGTGTTTGTGATACATGTTTTAGCCTATAATGAAGTGACGTTTCTTCTTATCAGCCAGATTGCAGAAATTTGCATAAAGTCAATTTATTTGTCTGATTTTTAGCCTCTAAAAATTTGATGACATTTCAACTTACGGGCGTGAAATTTAGCACAAAGTCAATTTGTTTGGGTGGTTTTTATCCTCTAGTAATTAAGTGACGTTTCTTCTTATCAGAGAAAAATTAATTTTTAATCTCTAATAAAGAAACTCAATAACCTTTATGCTTCATTGTTGAATGGTCGCCTTTTCTATCCGCTGCTCAACGTAGTCAACACTTGATATGCAGCTCGCCATGAAAAGAGTTATACAACCTAATACATCTAAAATTTGAAGTTTTATCCAATTAAAGTCTACAATATCTGGAAGAGGGGGTCCATATTTCAAAAATTTACGCGGGAGTCAATAAACAACTTTAAAAATTTTATCCCCACATCAAGTTGACAACCAAAAAAGTCACAAGACGAAAATTGATCAATGAAAAAAAGTTGAAAAATGGATAATAAAAGTGGAAAATGCAAAATGGAAAATTCGAAAAAACTGGAAAATTTTTAAACTGATTTTTCATTTTATCATTTTCCAGAAAGATTTATAGTTCCCAGACGAAAATTTTATTAAAGTCCTTGAGATAAAGCAAAAAATTTTTTGGTATGTTAGCACAGAAGTTTCTTGAGGTAAAGCTAATTTATTCATGAAAGATAGTGATTTTTCGATATTTTTAAAGTCCGTTTTTGCCGCTAATGGGAAAAAAGTCCGATGGTCAAGTGATCCAAAGCGCCATCCGTCCGTTCTGTCAAGTTAAGCAATATTGGGCCAACAGGTTCAATCCCGCTAGGGCAAAAATTTTGCTTTTTAAAATATTCATTTACAAAAAATAGAGCAAAAAATTGTTGCTTCATTGTTTGTAAAAGAAATGTTTTTGCAAATCAAAATTTTGCCTTAGTGGGAACGAACCTGCGGGCTTAAAGTTGTTTAACTTGTCAGATCAGACGGGCGGCGGCTTGGGCCATTTAGCCAATGCCACTTTTTACCCATTGGCGGCGGAAATGGACTTTAGCGCTGATTTTTTGTGTGGAAATTTGTTGGAAAAATGCCAAAGCTGCTTGTTTACATAAAATGAAATTCATTTTTGTAAAAATATTTATTTACTTTTTGATATAAACTTTATAAATTTTTGTTTTTTTCTTAAAAATTTTTTAATTTAGAAATGCATAGATATAAAGCTGTTAGAAAACATCATCTTTAAATTAACACCTTCCCAAAAAGTCAATGACCAATGATCAGAATTTTTGAGACATTGATAACGAATTGACTTTTTGACCCCTCTATCATACATACTCGAGATAGTGATAACAAGAGAGGTCGAAAAGTCAGTTTTATCGAAGTGTTTCAGATTGATCATTTGTACCATAGAAATCGTTTGGCATGGCCAAAAGTGGTGATTATTGTTATGTTTTGTCAAAAGAAGTTGATTTTAGGGCGTCTGTAACACACATGCACAAGCTCTCGTTTAAGGAAGACATGTAGTATCTGGCAAAAACTTCAAAATGTGTAGTATTGGCCGCCGCAAAGCGGGCGCAAAAAATATGTCGCATTGACTAAGTGACGGCTAATATCACATATTTTTGGATAGAAATTTTCATAAGGGACATAAAAAGTATAGGTTAGTATTTTTTTGTACTAGTACTTTCTTGTACTAAAAATATTTTTTGTACTACTAGCGCCTCTTCTAGCGCTTCTTCTAGCGTTTCTTATAGCGCTTCTGCTAGCGCTTCTTCTAGCGCCTCTGATAGCGCCTTTCCGGAAAAATCTGAACTGATCAGATTTTACCAGGCGCTAGTAGTACCAAAAAATATTTGCAAAAAGTATATTCCACATAATTTTTACTACATAATTTTATCATTTCTTTAACAATTATGTAGTATTTAAAAAAAATTTCTTCATAAAAAATATGTAGTATTTAAATATATTATCTTCAAGATAATCTTTTAAAAATATGTATTGAAAATTTGTAACGAAAGACCCTGTGAATGTGCGATATGTTTCATGCGCATTTGTAAAAAAAACCCCGTAAAAATAAGTTCGATGGCTTTTATAGACACTATATGAATATTTTCAGAATTTTTTATACTAATATTCGTTTTTCTCGACAAGAAAATACTCTAAATGGCCAAAAACGATAAAAATTTTTAAAAATGAACATAACGAATTCCAAAAAACACATAAAAATAGATGATTTTCGATGGCTCTTATAGACGGAAGAAAAGATTTTCCGAAATTTTCGACTTCAAATTCGTGTTTTTCAGCTAGGCCTAAAACCTAGTTTAGATTTTTCCATAATACACACATAGCACTTTTAATATTAAAAGACTTTTCAAAAAAACTGAGTTCTTCGAATTTTTGATTGGAATTTGATCAGACAGAGAATGTAGTCTGTTTATCCTCGATTTCCTTGAAGTTGACCAATTATGAAGGATCATGTAGGTAGACTGTCTATTATCTTTTAGCACAGATTAAATTTTGTTTGTTTGTATCAATTAATTGGGGAACTTTTCCGACATGATTATAACACTTACAAAGTTGTCGAACGTTGTTCCAAATTAAAGGTTTCTATAAAATGTATTTTAATATATGGCATAGGGATAAATGGTCTATTTGGTTAGTTTTTATATGGTTTTTCTGTTTGACAGTTATACATGGTAAGCGTTATTAATTGTCAAAGTCAAACCGCATTTGTTTTAAGTTGATTCTTTAATATGTAGTGGTACAACAACTGCAAAATATGCTTCTCTAAATGATCCAATTCAAGGCGTCTCGACTAATGTACCTGCTTCTGATGTTTTTGCATGTGAAAATTCATGTTCTGTTGATACTGTAATTTTGACAAACACTATTGATTAGCTTTTTTTAGAGTTGTTTCGCAATAAATTGGGATCCAGGTTCTGGGTTATGTTCTTTAATACAACCTTCTAGTAATCCTTATAATCCTGCCGGTGGGATTGTTGCAGCCCAAGCGTGTGTGAATGTAAGTTTACCTTTTCACAAAAAGTCTAAGGCATAAGCCTAAGGCTTAAGTTTAAGGCCTAAGCCTAAAGCTAAGCCTAGTTCAGATTTTCCTGGCAAAATCTGATCAGATATTCCCGTAAAAACAGATTTACCCGTAACATATATACTTGTAGAGATCATTTAAAGAAGAGGATTGTTCCCCCAATATCGAAAATTTCTTAAGACCCATATCAAATGTCGCACGAAGCGTGACTTGAAATATCGCACGAAATGCGATTTTTCTTAAGACCCATATCGCATTTCGCCAAAAAAAGGTAAAAAATTTTTTATGCAAAAAGATATAGCCGTGAAAAAATGCGACATATTGCTTCACGTTTTCTGAAGACCCATATCGTATTTTTCCGTCTGTTCCCAATGTACGGTAGAGATATGACCAATTAATACATAACTTTTTTTGCTTGTCCATATAATCTCCACACACACTGTATATGACTATTTTAGCCACCTAATACATGTTCTGGACCATATCAATTCAATACATTTTACCAAATGGTTATCATTGGTTATGCGGCACAAGTTATCACAACAACTTCAATTGACGTAAATTTGATACACCGCCATGAACGATAAATATTTTTTTAGGAGTGTTATTCTGCTTGTTTGGATGCTTTAACCCTTTATGGCATAAATTGTACTTCTGGAATATTTTACACCACTGGTCCATACAATTGTATTTTAAATACTGAGAATAGATTTACTCAACCAAGCACATATGCTTCAGATACGAGCGAGGATGTTTATTATTTTGATTCTACATGTACATGTAAGTCTGTAAAATTATATTACGTTGTTCATTAGAACTACAACAGTGGCACCTACAACGACTACTACAACAACTACTCCAGCAACTACTTCAACATCAACTACTACTATAACTCCAACGACTACTACAGTAACACCCACTACATCGACTACTACTACAACTCCAACGACTACTACAACATCACCCACTACATCGACTACAACAACTGCTCCAGTAACTACGTCGACATCAACTACTACTACAACTCCAACGACTACTACAACATCACCCACTACATCGACTACAACAACAACTGCTTCAGTAACTACGTCAACATCAACTACTACTACAACTCCAACGACTACTACAGTAGCACCCACTACATCGACTATAGCAACAACTGCTCCAGCAACTACATCGACATCAACTACTACTACAACTCCAACGACTACTACAGTAGCACCCACTACATCGACTATAGCAACAACTGCTCCAGTAACTACGTCGACATCAACTACTACAACAACTCCAACGACTACTACAACATCACCCGCTACATCGACTACAACAACAACTGCTCCAGTAACTACGTCAACATTGACTACCACTACTATTTCAACGACTACTACAGCAGCACCCACTACATCGACTACTACTACAAATCCAACGACTACTACAGTAGCATTCACTACATCAACTGCTCCAGTAACTACGTCGACATCAACTACTACGACAACTCCAACTACTACTACTACATCACCCACTACATTGACTACAACAACAACTACTCCAGCAACTACTTCAACATCAACTACTACTACAACTCCAACGACTACTACAGCAGCACCCACTACATCGACTACAGTCCCATCTGTAATCACATCAACGGCCCCAGGTGCGACTTCAACTAAGACATCTACCACCGTAACGTCTTCTACAGTGGCTCCTTCAACAAAAACCACTACAATATTACAGCACGGAGTTACAACAACTACGACGACTTTGCAACCCGTAGTGACTACAATGACGACTACAACAAAAGCAGTATCAACCACTACAGTATCTGGAACATGTGGTGGAGAATGGTCCTCATGGACAAGCGTCACTTCTTGCACCGATACTTGTGGTGCTTGTGGAAGTTGGACAAAAACTAGAACTTGCTTGACTTCTTCTACATCTCCATGTGTGTAAGTGAATCTCTAACCTTTTAATATTAAACGACAAATGTCTGTCTGTTAGTGTCACCAAATTTTGCAACCTTAAGTCCAATCCCGTTACGACTTAGACTATTGGATAGAGCTCGGTGAGAGAAGAAAAATAACACCAAAACATGAGGGAAACCCTTTTGCAAAAATTAAAAATTCAATTTTCATTTTTGCCTTTTCAACTGAGATATTTGGTCAGAAATAAACACCCGTTGCCTTCATGTCGCAGTTGGTAAAATATTAGTTTTGCAGTCGGAAAGGCACAGGGCCGGTCCCCGCCAAAGTATTTTTTGCTTTTAATAATAAACGTTCTTTTTTGAAAAAAAAAAATCGATTTATTTGAAAAAAATGAAAATTTAAAAAAATTGAAAAAATCGAAAAAATTGAACATGCATAAATTTAGAGGGCCAACAACTGTAACTGAGTCATGTAGTCTCGCTCCATGTACTTACCCTAGGGCTTCATGCTGTTATGGTTACAAAGCCGGAGTTATAGGAAGTTCAATTGTTTGTATTGGATCTGGGACGACTACAACAGCAACACCTTATTGTGGGACTTGTTGCCCGAGCGGTGGAATGTGGTCAGAATGGACACAATCTGGAACTTGTAGTGATACATGCGGTGCTTTTGGAACTACTACATATATCAGAACATGCTTAACTGGAGCCAGTTGTTCGTGCAGGTAGGTGACATTGTTCTTCTATGATGTTGAATTTTAGCGGTTCATCCACGAAAACCGATAGTTGTAACTACGCCCCTTGTGCATACCCTCGAAAATCATGCACCACCAATCTTAAAGTGACGGTAATTAGCTCCAAGATTTTATGCGGTGATACTACATCGGCGATAGCAAATCCCACCGCTTCTTGTTGCCCAACAGGTGGATTATGGTCACCTTGGGGATCTTGGTCGGAGTGTACGGATACATGTGGTTTATGTGGGACTCAAACAAGAACAAGATTATGCGGATCTGCTGCTTATGGGTGTCCTTGTGCAAGGTTGGGCAGATTTTTTGTATTGATTAATGAATTTTTTGCAGTGGTGATTTGACTCAAACTCAATCTTGTGGAACTACACCATGCACATATCCCAGAAATTCATGTTGCAGCCCTTATTCGGCTAAAGCCGTGAGTAACCAAATTGTTTGTGCTGCATAATCTGGTATTGTATAATTTCTTTAAAGATTGGGGTGGCGATCGATTTAAAAAAAGGCATTGTATTCGTTTTAATACCCAGACTTTTTCTATGCTTTTTTTTAATTTCCAAACTTTTTAAAAAAGCATAAAAAAGTTTGTGTATTGAAAACGAAAACAATGCTTTTTTTAAATCTATCGTAACCTCTACTTTTAAAGGGGGTGACTTTTACCACTTATTCTCGGTGAAACTTTTTTTGAAAAAACATGTTTCTAGGAGAATTTTATGCGAGAAACTCATTCCACGCATTTCCGAAGCGTGAAAATGCTTTCTTGACTCTGATTCAGGGAAGGTGGTGGGTTTATTGAAGCGAAACTCATACTTTTTCGAATTTTTATGAGAAAACTGTCGATTTTTAGATTTTTCTAGGCGGGGAATTGATTGCGCGCACTCCCGAACCGTGAAAGCGCTTCTTTGACCCTGTTATTGAAGCGAAAATCTAAAAATGTTTGATTTTCGCTTCAATACACCGATTTTTTCCCTGAATCAGGGTTAAGGAAGCGCTTTCACGGTTTGGGAGTGCGTGCAATTGATTCCCCGCCTAGAAAAACCTAAGAACCGGCAGTTTTCTCATAAAAATCCGAAAATGTTTGTTTTTTGCTTCAATACACCCATCACTTTCCCTGAATCAGGGCAAAAAAGCATTTTCACGCTTTGGGAATGCGCGAAATCAATTTCTCGCATAAAATTACCCCTAGAAACATGTTTTTTCAAAAAAAAATTTTTCACAGAGAATAAGTGGTAAAAGTCATCCCTTTTAAGATTAATTAAGACCGTCGTTAAAAACCCTAACAATGTCTCCAATATTTGTATAATAGAGAATAAATTATTGATGTTGTTGTCCTACGTCTATTATCATTCAATTGCACTCGTTCTAGAAGTTGTTTGATACCCATATTCATAGAATTTATTTCAAAATTTTTCTAAGTCCGAAAATTTTTGAAAAAATTTGAAATAAACCCTATGAATATGAGTATCAAACAGCTTCTAGAAGGAAGTGCAATTGAATGATAATAGACGTAGGACAACTAGCAAACTAGTGTGCCTACGGCGCGCTAAAATTGTTGAAAAAGTGAAAAATAACGGGTTTAAGTCGAAAATTCGATGGTTATGCAATAGGGAAAATATAAATGATAATAGTGTATAAAGGAGAGGGACATATAGTAAAGTGTGTACAAAGTGGGGGCCACTTTGAAAAGGAAGGAACATATAGTAAAGTGCAAAGAATTTGATGATTTTGGTCTGAATTGTAAGGTGAATGATCATTTAATTATGAAATAAAGTTTATTCGAGACTTTGTAGTTTGTGATCATGAATCTATGCATGAAATTTACTTCTAGTTTGGTTCGATTAGGGAACTCCCAATTCGAGCAAAATCTCAGGGGCTTCGAACGTTGTGAAACCATTATAAAACCAAGCGGTGGCGAATACAAGAAAAGATTAAATGCTAAGATAAGCGAATCCAAAACATTAAGAAATCGGAATTCAGGCTTAAGAAAGGGCGATTCACGTGCATGTACACATAAAAGGCTTGGAGCGATCTAAGATAAGCAGGGTGTCCACATTGTCTTATTTATAAGATTTTGTCTTATTTTTCGGACTTTTTCTTATTTTGTCTTGTTTTCTTATTTTTCATCGAAAATCTTATTTTTGAACATTTTGGACAAAGTTGATTTTTTTGGAGCAATAAATCATCGTTCATGGTGATGAAACAAGATTTCTACATCAGCTTTCAACAAATTAGAACCGAGTGCCTAATGCGCTCGGCTCGGTACCGTCGCGCCTTTGAAGCTCCTCGTCTCGCGCTATCTTTAATATTTGCTCATGTATTATACAGATCTTGAGTGTTGCTGTATACACATGGCCAATCCTCTAGCAATAGGATTGGCCATGCGTATACAGCAACACTTGCAAATGTATCTCTGAGCTACTAAGCCTGCACTGGGACGCACTCCGCGCTCCCTCCATATGTGAGCGCGCTTTTAGGCTAATTGAGTTCGTCGTTTTGGTCGATGGATATTTTAAAGGACTGATCGTGGCTCCAAATTAAAATGATAAATAAATATTAGAAAACTTTTTTTATTAGCCATTATCCAGAGTTCCGATGACGTCAAGTCAATCTGACATTCTAAAAAAATAGTGTCGGTTTTACACTATTGTACCAAAAAAAAGAGTCGATGTAAATTTTGGGCAAATCCAGGACTCGCAAAAATGCAGAATATAGTGAAAAAAGTGGAATATCGTATTGTAAAATTGACAAACAAATCGATTATAGAATACGATATTCCACTTTACGAGTTCTGGATTTACCGAATTTTGATGTCACTGTCAAGATACGTTTCTAATCGGAATTCTGCTATTATCAACAAATTTTATAAAAATGAAAACTACAATAAAAACTATTGGCAATGTTATTGCTAAGTATATAATTGCAGTCTGAAATCTGTTCCTTAATCGTTCGTTATAAATTGCAGGGGTGTATGGACCAGGGTTATATAAATAGGCTTGACTACGATCTAAAATTTTTTTAAATACTAATAAGAACCAAACAAATCCAGAAAAACGAACGATCAAAAACTCCGAAAATTCTAATAGCTAAAAAATTATTAAAATTTTAAAAATTCAAAATCTAGAATCAAAATTTTTTAGATCTTTTAATATTAAATGAGAAATGTCTGTCTGTCTGTGTCACAGAATTTTGTAACTTTAAGTCCAATCCCGTTACGACTTAGATTTTTGGAAAGAGCTTGGAGAGAGAAGAAAAACAAACCAAAATCATGGGGGTACTTCCTCTGGAAAAAATTAAAAAATCAATTTTTTCATTTTCTCCTTTTATTCTTTAATATTTCATCATAAATAAAACCACTTTTATCGATCTGCCTTCATGATGCAGTTGGTAAAGCTTTAGTTTTGCAGTCGGAAAGGGGCAGGTTCGATACCCGTCCCCGCCTAAATATTTTTGCATTTCAATAAATGTTCTTTTTTTGAAAAAAACAAAAAATTAGATAGAAATTTTAAAAAATTCAAAAAAGTTGAATCGAAAAACGCAAAAAAAAATTTTGGGATCTCTTGAGCGCCGAAGGCTGCTCGCTCTCCCGGTTCTTTGACCTAAAAACGATTTTTCGCCATAAAAACATCAAAAATCTTACCTGATACTGGCATAGGCACTTGCATAGTTTGATAAGACGAATACGATGAATTGTTCATGGGGTGATAATAAGACGTTTGTGGCACATTTTGGTAAGAAAAATTCCCACTATGCTGCATAAAAATTTTTTTCACTCAAAATCAATAACTTTTATTATGACGTATTCGCAGCTTTCTATTTCAACATGAGGTGTGATGCTCAGTGCCTAGTTCTCTTCCTTAGGGCATACACTCGTTTGCTAGTTAGTTAGAGAGTGTCTGTGCGTGTATTACAATGTCTTATGTATATATAACCGGGTGTGTAGTGAAAAAAGATGGTCATCTGCACTCTAATTTGAGATTTTGAAAAGACTCCCAAATTTTTGCAATGAAAAAATTAATTTTTACAAGAAAAATTAATTTTTACAGAAGTCTGTTTGTGCCAGAGGTTAACGGTCCGGCACATGTTCCGCCACGCGTCACATATTCAAATGTGTGCCCATGGGCACATATGCCAAGATGTGCCCACAGGCACATGTGGCGTGACGTTACGTGCAGGGGTTAAAATATTCGAAGATGTGACATCCAGCACATGTGCCGGGCACATGTTCCCGGCACATGTCCCCGGATCTTTAACCTCTGCACGTCATGTCACGTTACATGTGCCTTTGGGCACATCTTGGCATATGTGCTCATGGGCACACATTCGAAATACGTCACACATTCGAATATGTGACGCGTGGCGGAACATGTGCCGGACTGTTAACCTCTGGTTTGTGCTATCTCCGTCACCTTAAATCCAGTTCCGTCACGGCTTATAACAATTGATAGGGCTCGGTGAGAGAAAAAAACGGCACCAAAATCATGGGGGTACCTTCTCTGAAAAAATTAAAAATTCATTTTTTCATTTTTGCCTTTTTAATTTAGGTATTTGGTCAGAAATAAAACCTTTGCCTTCATGGCGCGTTGGTAAAGCATTAGTTTTGCAGTCAGAAAGGCGCAGGTTCGATCCCCGTCCCGGCCGAAAATTTTTTTGCAGCTTTTTCAACACGTTTTGACACAGCCTTAAAAATCATAAAAATAGCTTCAACATATAAGTTCGAACGAAAATCTCTGATCAGACGACATGGATGGCCGAGTGGGTAAAAGGCGCCTCCATGGAGCCAAAAGGCGAGGATTCGAGTCCGGTCCCCTCCAACTAGATTTTGTCTATAAACAAAAAATCCCAAGGACAAGGCTAAGGCTAGGCCTAAGCCCAAAGCTAAGCCTAAGATTAGGGCCAAGGCTAAAGCTAGGCCTAACAAGGAAGGTTTCCCAACAGTGACTCTTCGATTTCGTCCAAACATATGCCAATTTTTTACCCATGGTGGGAGTACTAAAAAACTACAAAAAATTTTCCGATTGACACTCCTATTGAGAGATAGAGCCCAAAATGTGGTTTTTGGAGTTAAAATGAGGGTTCAAAGAAATGGTCATAACTTTTTATGGTTAAAAGTTTTTTAATAACTCTTTTTGCATTTGACAGAGGATGAAAAGACGCAAATTATGGTATATTAACTTTGGTCTCAACCCTTTGTCTTCAAGATTAAAAACGCCTAACAAAAATGACACCATTTTTCTTAAGAAATTTCTTTGAACCTCATTTTGACCCCAAAAACCAGCGACTAAATTTTCTGAAAATGAGCGGAAATATTAAACGGTTTTTCATTTTTGCATTTCTTAAGAATTTGATTCTTTAAGTTTTTTAAAGTTGTAGGTAGCTCGAGAAAATCGTTTCGTTTTGCCGACTACTAATTCTAAACTGCTTATTACCGTTAAGCCTTAACAAGATCAAAAGTACGAAAATACCTCATAACAGGTGCATTTTCCCTCAGAAATCTATTAATTTATATACAAACCTAATCGTCAGAAAAAATCATATTTTTCTATACTGTTTTCTCTAAAAATGTCCTATCCTCAAAAAATCGACAACGTCATCATCAATCATATTTTTGACTAAAAATTGACAACATTTTTGGATGCTCCCTGGCCTCCATCATATAAAAAAGTTTGTCAACTACCTACCCCGAAGCAACTACTCCCTCCTTATGAACCTACAGAGAAAATATTTTCCCCCAAAATAAGGAAAACATCGAAAAAAAGCATAATTTTCAAAAAATCATATCTTCGCGATTTTAAAAGCTTTTTCATTCATTTCTTTTGTAAAAAATCCCTCAGATTCCCATCTTTTAAGATTGCCGCCGCTCGAAGAAATCCGTCATATACTCGATTTTTGGGCTAAAAATTGAAAATAAAATATTTTTTAATAATTTTTTTCTAAAAAAATTAGGTGACTATCGAATGAGCTATCGGGCGACTGAAATGGACTTAAACTCGATTTTTGGCGAGCTTTTTAAATACGTGAATAAAT